>JAYXIM010008333.1:0-93643 GCA_037575425.1 Anastrepha fraterculus | reverse complement strand
TGATGTTCGTGCCCATTGTCCATTTGTGGTTCTTATTGGTGAGAAGTGTATTGTAGCTCCGACCATCTTTTTTGTCGCCTTCCACAATGAATAGTTTGTAGATTTTGTTGCGTCAATATTTTTAAGGTAATTGTTTAGTTTTTTGTCTTTTTCATGTTTCAATAGTTCTTTAATTTCTTCAGGATTATTGGTGAATGGTGAGACGAAAGTTCAAGACAGGATTTAATTGTCAGTATTTTTAAATTTATAGATTTTGTTATGAAGAAGTCCAGCAAGTCGGCTACCTTGCTAACACAAGTTGGCCAGTAAGTGGGTTCCTCTGTGCTTATAAAGTCACATTTTAATTCTCTGATGGCATGGCGTCAAGTAGAGCTTTTCCTTTAGTATTGGTCAGTCTTGAGCCCCATGTCATGTTCTTTGCGTTGAAACCAAATCCGGCTATGAATTTGTTTCCAAATGTCTTTAGGTTGCCAACATAATGCTTTATTTTGTTATTAAATTTTGGTGGACAGTATGCAGCTGAAATAGTCAATAAGCCATGAGTGGCATTAATTTGAATTGTCGTTGCTTATAGATGGTCCATTTTGAGTTCCTCCATTTCGTTACATATAATATTTTGTCTTAATATAATAGCTGTGCCTGTATATGTTGGCTTAGTCCGTTTGCATTCCATAAGGCTATTGTCAAGTTATTTTCTTTGATCATCCATTTTGGTGACGAGAAGTGTTATGGTGTTCATCATGTTCGACATTTGATTGATGAGCTGAGTTATCATTGTTTTCAATTATTGTATATCATCGTTTTGGGACATAGTATTTATTTTATTTGTTACTTTATTATTTGTTGTCTGTGTTACTACTTGTGCATAAGTCCCCGAGATTTTTCTCGTGGGTTCGCTTGTGTTGTTTTGGTGGTTTGGGCTTGTCTGTGGTGCAGGCATTTCGTTTTTCCGCAGAGCTGGGAAACGTTGCACTCTTAAAGATTTGTAGACCATGCAGCCTTTGTAGTTTGCGGTGTACTTCTTTTACATAGGGCACATTTAATGTTATCCTCATTTATATTAAGAGTACAATTCGCAGTTTTGTGCGGGCCTGCACATTTCATGCAGACTGGACTTCTTGTGCAATAATTTTTTGTATGCCCATATTTATGGGAATTCATGCACTGAGACAAAGCCCTTTTCTGATGCGGAGGTTCAAATTTTATTTTACTGTGCAGTAAGCTCGTCAAGTTATATATATCTTTGTTATTCTCATTAAGTTTAAGCTCCACAGAGAAGATAGAAAGAGGTTGTTTTGTACCAGTTTTAAAAATATTGTGCATGTTAATAACTATGTATATATCCGTATTCAGCGAGTTCAAATACAGGGTGGGCCATATAGCGTTTGCTTTTTGAACCACCTATTTTTTTGAGAATGGTAACACAAATGACATGTCGAATGTGTTCATAATTTACTTAAAGGTTTGACATTTGCGAAATGGGATGCTATACGCTTGAACAAAATTGGGAAATATTGAGAACCTATTTCCAAAGTGGTGCGTCTTCTTCTTCCGCGGTTACAGTAAATGGCGAGCGTTACCGTGACATGCTCAACAAGTTTCAGAGCTAGTTAAGGAATGATTTCATTCACAAATAATAAATAAAAATAGTTAAGTAAATTCTAAGTATAATCATACAGGGCTGAACAAATCCAAACATATTTTATGAATACCAAAGGCCGCCGTAGCCGAATGGGTTGGTGCGTGATTTCCATTCGGAATTCACAGAGAGGTCGTTGGTTCGAATAAAATTAATAAAAACATTTTTCTAATAGCGGTCGCCCCTCAGCAGGCAATGGCACACCTCCGAGTGTATTTCTGCCATGAAAAAGCTCTTCATAAAAATATCTGCCGTTCGGAGTCGGCTTGAAACTGTAGGTCCCTCCATTAGTGGAACAACATCATGACGCACACCACAAATAGGAGGAGGAGCTCGGCCAAACACCTAACAGAAGTGTACGCGCCAATTTTTTTTTTGTTTTTTTTTTTTAAAGGATAAACATATGTATTTTAAGAATAACAAAAGATAAACATATTTTAGGAATAACAAAAATAAACACATGTATTTTAAGAATAACAAGAAATATACATGTTTTTCCTAATCAGCAAACAAGGAAACTTATATACAAGTCGTGTACCTAAAACAGTAAGATGAGGTATAAGTATAAATACGACTGTCAAATATGTTGGCAGTCAGTTCAGTATTACCCTAAAATTAAATTAAAAAAAAAGAAGAAATTTTATATTTTTCCAAATTCAAGCAAGTCCTTAACTATCTTCCAAGTCTTTAACTAGCTTCGAATACAATGGGCTTTTTAGCCTGTGTGTTTTGGGAGATACCATTCTCTCGGTGCTTCTTGACTCGCCTTTTTCATATTTCAATATTGTTTCTCATTTAAATGCACATAAAATATTGCCCATCCTGTAAAATTTGCCTTTCGTCACTTATGAAATAATCGCAAACAGGACTCGGATCTGTAAACAAGCTTATTTTGCCTCTTATTTCTTATATAGGGCGCTCCTACAACGATCTCAGCCAGTACCCTGTATTTCCTTGGATTTTATCTGACTACACGAGTGATGTTTTAGACTTAACTGATCCAAAATCATTTCGCGATCTCTCCAAGCCCATTGGTGTGGTAAATATCATAATTAATTTTTATCTTGTTTTAATTATTTATATTATTACGTAATTAATAATATTTTCAAAATATTTTCAACATTAGATTAATCCCAAAAATGAAGCTGGTGTACGCACCAAATACGAATCATTTGAGGATCCTTCTGGCGCGATTCCGAAATTTCATTATGGCACACATTATTCGAATTCAGGCGGTGTATTGCACTATTTGCTACGCGTGGAACCATTTACTTCGCTACATATTGAGCTGCAAAGTGGACGCTTTGATGTGGCGGATCGCCAATTTCATTCGATACCACAAACATGGAAATTATTAATGGACAATACGAATGATGTGAAGGAGTTGATACCGGAATTCTTTTATTTTCCTGAATTTCTGAAAAATATGAATAAGTAAGTAGATTATTATTATTAATTAGTCACTATTATCATTTTCCAGTATAAAAAAGAAAATGTATTCAAAAAAAATAGCCGTGATAGATCTGTATCTGAAATTCCAAATTTTTCAAAGGTCACCAGCCTACAGGCCACGTAGATAACCTATGGCGCGCCATACTTATGTAGAAGCAAAACATGCATCTCGAATTTCAGGAGAAGTTTGGTTTCATACATCAGCATGGTTCCTTATACTTAACCAAATGATCGCCATGTAACGATTTTATGGTTATAAAAGAATTTTCGGTCTCTAAGGATAGAAATTCGTGCATTTTATTCAAGCAATGACCTGATGACTATTCCCAAAATTGAAACTGAAGTCGAGCTAAAAAATGTAAAAATAAAAGTTTAAGTGCGGCAGTAATACTCGATATAAATATCGCTGAAAAGCAACACAGATGATTTATCAAATTTTAATGTCAACATTTTTTGACGTTTCGAAACTATCCAAAATAGCATAATAAAGCGTTTTGGCTGGAGTGACAATGCTACTTGTACCACGTAATTTGTAGGTTGAGTGGAATATACCCATAATCTCCATAAGAGAGAGGCGAGTGGCAGTGCCCTCTCTCCTAATTTGTCTGCCTTACAATTCCCTTGTATGCCAATGGATCTACAACAACCGGATGTCATCGTAAACACTATAGTCAATTCTATGTTACCAAAACTACCCTCCATTCCTCAAAAATGTATGCCATTGTAACAACAAAAACTACAATATCCGATTTTTATGCGTATAATCTTCCAAGTATGGAATTTTTCGATTGCAACTCTGCGAATAAATGAAAAAACAACTTCGTTATTCATTTAGCTTCAATTCTTGCACGGGCTGTATTTTACGGGCACGCAGGCCAAGATTCTTGCATAAAATTTAAACTTGGTCGAATGACGAAGTTGTTGGCCTTTGGAATGACGAAGAAGCGATATTTCGGCGTCTTTTCAACACTTCGTCCTATGAACTTCGCGAAGAGATTTTTTTTTTTCAAAGTAAATTTCCACAATTTGGAAGCGTTGTTCTAGCGTTAAACGAATTGCGTTGACTTGCCAAACTTTCCCGAACAAAAATGTCAACACATTTTGCCATTCTTAGGTGTCAAATCATAGTTATCGATATCGATAGTTCCCATGCAGATAAAAAACAGCCGGTATTTATTATATATATATGTTTTTCCGTCGTTCCTTCGTTACTTACGGTTTTGAAATTACTTTTTGACAACTGCACGCGAGGTTAAGTTAGAAAAAACCGCGATATTTTGACCAGTTCTGAATTTATTTATTTTATTTTTTTTTAAATTTCATTAATCTTTTATACAAATATACTTCAAGATTTATTAAACATCGTCACAGTTTTCAAACTTTTAAATCGATGACTCAATATTCTCGTTGATTTTTGATAATTTATCCCCTAACGGGCTTGCCCACGGGCCTATGAACTAATTCATTAATATATTTTCAGATTCGATTTGGGCCACTTGCAAATAACAAAAGAAAAAGTAGACGATGTCATACTGCCACCTTGGGCCACCACACCCGAGGAGTTTATTGCCATCCACCGACGTGCTTTAGAATCAGAGTATGTGAGCCAAAATCTGCACCATTGGATCGATTTGATTTTTGGGTAAGTTGAAAAAACAAAATTATTTAAGTAAAATATAACATGACATGTGTGATTTTAATAATAACTTCGCATTATTTTGTCCTCTGGATAGCTACAAACAAAAGGGCCCCAAGGCTGTCGAAGCGCTCAACGTTTTTTACTACTGTTCATATGAAGGTGCCGTAGATCTCGATAAAATTACCAATCCCGTCGAACGTGAAGCTGTTGAGGGTATGATCAACAACTTCGGACAAGTGCCATCACAATTGTTGCGTGAACCACATCCGCGTCGTTTAACACAAGAGGAAACCGCTTTGAAATTGGTGCGTGCCGAATTGAAACGGCCAGATCTTATGCAATTTCTCGATAAGGTTGTGCAATACTATTGTGAGCTATCAACGCCAAAAGATCCAATTGTCTTCCTAAGCGCTCCCCGAAGTCCCCCGCGTTCATTTCTACAGCTCAGTCCAGATGTGCTCGTCAGTATTTCCAAATCGTGTATACTCGGTGCGAATTCGTGGATGTCATACGATAAGGAGCGGGGATTTTTGCTGGAAATCGATGCGACTACCACCAACTTGAAGTGAGCGAAACTTACCGATCATCTGTTTGGTGATGCTTACTTTTGTTATTTTTATTATTTCAGAAACCGTAAACGCATATTTGGTCCTTTCCATCCCTCGCAAAATCCACACTCACAATTATTTGCCGTAAGCACAGATGGCAAATTGTTATATGTGGGTGGTATTTGGGATAACTCACTGCGTGTATATAATTTGCACAAGGGCAAAACGGTGGCATCTGTGACGCGTCACTTAGGTGAGTAGATGCTGCTAAAATGTATATATAATTGTATGCTTTCACCTTTGAATTAATTATTTGTTGTTATATTACTATCAGACATAATTACTTGTCTGGCGCTAGACAACTGTGGCTCCTATTTAGTGACCGGTTCACGTGATTGCACCTGCATCGTTTGGAGCATACAAAGTCAACAGTACGGCAGCACGCAGACCAGCACAAACATTCCAATGCATGCTCTTACAGGCCAGGCGCATTTGCAGACGGTCACGCAGTTAAATACGCAAAATGCTTTCTCACCTAAACCATTGACCACCCTCTATGGGCATGATGATGCTATATCGAGTGTTGCCATTTACACCGAATTGGATATGGTCATTTCAGGATCGCTGGTAATTTGCACTTAGTTGAATTGGTGTTTAAATGCGATTTTATAATTTGCATATTTTGTTGCTGTTTTTTCTTTGTAATTTGTAGGACGGCACTGTCAATGTATATACCATACAGGATGGCCAATTTGTGCGCACACTTAGGCCAATTGGTTGCACTGAGACCTGCGTGCAAATTTCGTTCGTTACAGTTTCATATCATGGTAAGTCATAAAATTTTTGTTTACTTGTATTATTTACTTGGAAATATGGTAATTTAGAAAAGGTAATTTAATTAGTGCTCCGATTGTTTTCGCATATTTTTCAGCCTGAAAGTATGCCACAATTTTGCTTGTGAACGCTAAGCAAACTTGCTTCAATGTTAAATAGCGTAGCTATAACATGGCTACTGCAAACCTCTAAATGTTAAGACCATTAGATTCGAGCGCATCGGGGCAAATTGCCCTTAAATGTACACTTGTTAGAAAAAGTATCCGTACACAAAGAAATTATGAAATTATGCACATTAAAAAATTTGTTGTAAAAAAAAAACTAAAACATTTCAACTTTTATGAGAAATGTTTGGCCAGTCATTTTTCTACAATTTCTATACATTTTTTCCGAAGTACATATTTATAAATTAAATTTCACAAAACTAAAAAAACTTTACTTCAACGAAGCAGAAAAAGTTTCCGTACACATGAAAACAGGGATTCCCCGCAGTATGCAGTGGCATATTCATACCCAATAACGGTTGGTAATTGATTTTGCTGTTACTACATAACTTTGGAGTTATTTTAAAGTTTTTGTGTACAAGAAATAGCGATGGGTCTCAAAACTAAGGATAGTAGTGTTGGCGAGAGAAAAATTATCCTGAAACTTAGAAATGAAGGCAAATCTTTCCGCGAAATTGAGCAAATCATAGGAAGAAGTCACTCTTCTGTGCAGTGTGTAAATATACAATATAACTAATTTAATTGTGTCAAAGCCACATTCTGGTCGACCTAGCAAGCTGGCCGTATTCGAATTACGGCTTCTCAAATATGTAAAAACATTTCAAACTCCTTTAGCAAGCATGTGCTCGACGATAATGTACGTAAAATACTTAAAAAAGATGGGTGTCGCGGACGTGTAGCACGTAGACAACCGTACATATCCGAAATCAACAGAACAAAACGCATGGATTTTGCAAACGAATATGTTAGCAAACTTTCAGAATTTTGGAAACGTGTTCTATTACCAAATGAAAGCAAATATTGGATATTTGTCATTAAAGGAAGGAAACTAGTGTGGCGTAAGAGCGATACTGCGCTCGAAAAAGAAAAGACTAGCATGATTCGAAGCGTTCAACAGTTATAGCTTGGTGATGATTTCTGGTTTCAGCATGATAATAATTCCAAGCTCTGGTTGCTGTATACACAGATCTCATCCCATTGAGCATTTGTGGGATTTACTGGAGCGGAGGATCTGTCAGCACAGCATAACCTCCAAGGAAATACTTAAAAACGTAATAATTAATGAATGGAGCAAAATTATCGAAGAGATACTTCTAAATTGGTCAATCTATGCCACATCGACTTGCGGAGGTCTTCAAGAGGAAAGGTTATCCCACAAGTTACTAGCACCTTACTTGTTTTTTTTTTGTTAAATATGAATACTTTAACCGTATAATGCATTATACGAATACTTTTTCTGCTTCGTTGAAGTGAAGTTTTTTGTTTCTGGTTTGTGAAATTTAATTTTTATAGATGTACTTAGGAAAAAATGTATAGAAATTGTAGAAAAATTACTGATTAAAAACTTCTCATAAAAGTTTAAAATTTTTGCAGTGAAGTTCTTTATATGTTACTTTAATTTCTAAGTGTACGGATACTTTTTCTGGCAAGTGTATATATTTAGCATCACAACAATTGCTCTTGTCTCACACTGTACAGAATACTAAAGGTGGCGTCTTCCGAAAGCTGCTACTCTACTTTACGTGACTGACCGACTGACGTCATGCGATATAATAGTAGACTACAAATAAGCAAAAAAAAGCAAAGGGGAATAATATTACTTGTTTGCAAGTATTCAGTGAATGGTTTCTTTATATTGTAATTTGAAGATTTTCGACTTTTAAATTAAAAACAAAAAACTGATGAAAACAAAGTGCCGCGAGATAAATTAAAAAAATGCGAATTATAAAATTATCTCCTAGTGCGGGTTTTTTCGTGTTTTAAGAGGAGGAAGCAATCAAAGGCTAACCCCGTCAGTGTGTCACTTTAACTTGAACCTCCCATCGATCAAGATACCGATCCTCCCGGTATTACCGTTAGGTTAAGCGCTAACCTTAACGTCCATTACGGTCCTGAGGCAACATGTCGAAAGTAGCATCTGCTTGTTAACACCCACTGTTTAGGTCGTTTGATGAGAGAGCCACTCCTGTCGTATCAGTAGTCCCCCATCCGCCATGTTCTTGTCAATAACATAGAAAGGTAAGTTTCTATGTCTGGTAACGTCAGTTTGACTGCAGGCACCTGCAGCACCAATAACACTGCGTTACAAAAACGAACTTTTTTTCTGTCCTATGAACCGAATATACTTTTTCGGAAAGGGGAGAAAAAATAAAAATACACGTGTATCGGCGATTTTCATGTACACGTCAGAATTTTTTTTTTTATGTATAAAATATAGAGCTCGTAGTCCGCCTGTGTGAAAAACTTTGGATCAATTTTAACCCTTTTTCCGTGATCCAATCGCGCTGAATTTCTGCAGGCAGACTCGTGGAAATGTTTTTATTATGTAAAATTAAAAAAAAAAAAATTTATCAATTCTCAGATTTTCTCGAATTTTTTTTTCTAAAAAAAAAATTTTTTACTAAATTTTCGGCATAACTTGAAGGGACTCCAAATTTTTAAAGAACTTATTAACCTTTAATTTATTGTTTCATACAACACACTCTGTTACGTTTGTGTGTTTGTTACAGTTCCGGAAGTTCCGACCATCTGATTGTTCCGCCACTAGGAGACGTATACTTTGACAATTGTTTTAAGTTCTGTTGCGCGAAAACGTCTTTCTGTATATTTCATCTTACGAAAAATGCAGTGCCCGACTCGAAATAACTTTTGTTACGTTTGTGGCTTATTCGCGCCAAGTAAAAATTTTAAATTATAAATTATAAAAATATTGTTGCAGAAATGATTTCGGCATATGGCGAAATGGGCATATTAATGTCGCCAAAGATCCATTTCCTTCACAATCATTTAGATTGTTTGGGTGATTGGTGATTTAGGAGCTTGTAGCGATGAACATGGCGAAAGGTTCCATCAGGACATTGCGGCTATTGAAAAACGCTTTAAAGGACAAGACATTACGCATATGCTTGGCGAATACTGCTGGTCTATTTGTCGCGATACCGACGCAAATGCTTACAAACGCAAAAATAAAAGGCCTAAGTTTCTTTAAAAGCATTACAATTTTTAATGTAACAATCTTTAATTTTAATATAATAAAATTAATAAAAAAAATCGGGGTTTTATATCTCTATTGTAATGCGGAGTGAAATACCTTTCTTTTGATACCCACATCGGTATTTTTCTTAAAATTTTGTCTCACACCATAAGTATGCTGACTCACCACACCCCTACACTTGCTTGCGGTATGGTAGGGGGGTTTCTAGGGGTTAGGGCTGTGTCTGACTCGGTACCCGCGGGTTAGATAGTCTAGGAGTTTGGTGAGTTAGCACACTTATGGTTTGAGACAAAATTTTAAGAAAAATAAGACTCAATTCAAGAAAATTAGTAATCGACTATATCATGTCTATGTTATCTCAATCTATTTTCAGGTGTAGGAAAATTTAGAAACATGAAAATGCGATATCTCAGCGAAAAAAAATGATATTTGAGCAAACTCAACGCCATTTGAAAAAAGAAGGCTTGTATTTAAAGATGCCATCCTTTAATTTTGGTGAAAGAAAACATCTGCAAGGCTACATAACCTCAAATATGGGCAAAAACGGTGTTTTTTGCACTTTTAGGTTAGGATATCTCGAAAACCAGAGCTGATAGAGCAATTCTGAGACCAGATTTTGATTCAGCGCATCATAAACCTTCGGAAATATATAGTCTGGTTTCTGGCTCTGAATGTTGGTTAAATTTTGTCGGACTGTGTAATCATGTACGCGCTTCGCTAATGTAATGGTTGCTCCGCTTAGCAGCTCAAAATCATAAGACTAAATAAAGATAGCGAAAAAAACTTATGGACAAAAATGTTCACAAAAAAATGCTCTATAAAAAAGCTCTGACGTATATTTTCCATAAAATCAATAAAAAAAAAGTTGTTACGCTTGAAAAAAGTTCATCCCTTAATTTTTCGCGTAATTTTGTTTATAACTTTTTTATGATTAATTTTACAATAAAAAGTTTTGAATGAAAGTTGTAGATAATGTTATTATCTACAAAAAAGTATTTCACAAAATTTTCGTAACTTTCGAAATTCACGAGATAATCGCAAAAAACCAGTTGCACCCTTATTTCCAAGATGGCGGCCGCGGGACACAACCCCCGACCCCGAAAACTCAAATTTAAGTTCACAGTGATGCGCTTTACATAATAAAACCATAAACTCGCATACTCCTAAAATAACTAAGTTAAATCTTCTTTTGACTGGACTAATTCTTCAGTGATGGCGTCGTAGCGAATTCGCCCATCTCGTATTCGATCAGTCTTGCTCTTGACTGAATTGCCCTATTACATTTTTCTAACTTTCCAGTACTTTTAAATGTTTCATAGGCTTAAATCTGGCATTTTTGAACTTTGGATTAAAATTATTTGAGGGCATAACAGTTACAAATTTTTTCGCAAAAACGTTAGCCCATAAGCTACTTTCGGGTTCTCGAAAAATTTTACATATCGAATTAAAAGAAGTTAACACTTTTTTATTACAAAATTTCATTACAATAAAAGCTTTTCATTTTCTATTAAACTTGTTTTAATTTACCTTTTGAAGCTTTTAAATTTAATAAGTGCGATGTAGCGTTACACCTAATGCTCGAAAAAATTAAACATACTATTTTTCCCTTAGGTATGATTTTAGTTTTTATAATTATTGAAAGAAAACCATGCCACTAATGTAAACGAAACAGAAAGTTGAAGGGAAAAGTTGCATAATTTATTAAATCAATCTATGCGAACTTCCTTAAATAGAAAAATTTACAGTTTACCCGACGCGCTAATAAGAGAATATCTTTTAATTGTGGAGATAGGAGTCATTATCTTGAATTCACTTATTACTACCGTATCAGCTCAACCGCCAGCTGTTAAGATCGAAAAATTATTTCATCAACCGATTTTGTATGCAGCAGGTTCAAGTCAAAATTAGAAGGCTCCTCTTTAAATGATTTGCTGTTCTTATGTACACATATTAAAGGCAGTAATAATAATTAATTTTCATTTCCTTTATTTTTTATTGTTTTATGTGTGTTTTTTTTAATTAATTATTACTTTCCAAAGTATCTTATAAATGCATTCTTATTTGTTGCGTTCCTGAGTCAAACCTTAAGATATGTGATTTTTAAAATCAATTTATCTTAAACTTTAAATGGTTTTATGTCATGGTATGTGTAAATGTCATATAACTCTTCTTCTTCGATTTGTGAGATACATATTTATGCTGTTGTACAAATAGGTAAACCTACAGTTTTCTGGCTTTATCTGTCAAAGGCCGAGACCGGAGTTGGAAAAAGCGGTTTGCTGCTTTGTTTTTAATATCAGCAACCAAGAACGAACCCACGGTAGTCGGTTCTACGCCCCCGGAAAAATCCGGATTTATATCCGGCCAAGGATTGTCACTCCAGCAGCATTCCTCAAACATTTGTGAGCAATGTTCATGCTGTTACAATAACAACGAACCGAGTGCCGGCAGCCTATGTGACACTTTCAGTCATAATATATACCGGATTATTATTTTTATTCCATTTTTAATACACACATCGCTTCATATAGTTCCTCAGCTGTGTGCATTTACTTGTTACTCGTACACTTTTTGTGCTAATCAGCATTTAGTTTAGTCAAGAACATACACTAAGCTCTAAAGTCCGTGAACGCTTGTAATTAACATATCTGTACTACTATTTAGTCAATGACCTATGTTAACATATTCAAAGATTGCTACATAGGACGGGAAGCGGCACTGATCATTCGAAATGAAGGCATGTTTTCTTATCAAGCCAACGAAATGCGATTTAATATTGTCTTTAGAGCAAATAAGCACTTGTTCTATGTATCACGTGATTGAATTATCTCGTGAATAGAGCACGTATGTGCTCACGTAATAAATTTATGTAAATATGCTTATATGAATGTATATATGTACATACATAAGCATTCTTCTGTTGCATTGGTTTTTTTGTTTTTTTGGTCGGAGGTTTGAGTTTAGTGCAGTGTCAGAGTTTAATGTGGCAAGATGTGCCTACAAGATACAAATGCAATTGAAGATAATGGTGTTCCGATTTAAATTTTTAAAAATAATTTTGCCGCCTATCTTGCCAACCCTTAATTATGTAAACAATAATTAAATTATTACTTCCTGCCACCCTAACTGAAAGATTGCGACTGTACTTCCGATTGTTAAAAAAAATGTGTGCATATGTAGTCGTTTTGATTTTCATTCTTTTGAGTTTTTGTGTATTTTATTTATTTGCATGTCAATAAAAATAATTTATTATTTCCGTTTCAGTCTGGCTTTAGTGCAAAGCATAGCTGCTCGACGAGAATTTTTAAAATTCTTGGGGGCATGCAGATAAAATCTGCTAATATAATATTATTATACCTACTTGGGTGTTTTCTCTAAAGCTTTTGACCGACTTAACCACGAACGACTATGCTCTAAACTGAAGAATTGCGTTGGGCTGGGTAAATTCGCAGTGCAGCTAACGATAAGCTATCTAAAAAAAACTTAAGGAAATATTGCCAATAATCAGCAGTCGATTTCATTATCGATCTGCTCATAAAATTAATGTAGTATTCAATCACGTATCAAGCTATGGGTTTTTGGGTTAGCAAAATATGATTATATTTTTGGCTGGGTACCTCGCCGAATAGTTTATACAATTTCTGTTTACATGGAAGCGAGAGGAAAACGGTATTTTTCTATACCGGCTTATGATGCATAAGACGCCTAACCATCTTTATGGAAAATTATCTTTCTCAAAACGGGCTGCCTAAATGACTTGATTACAACCCAGTTATAAATACTCAACCTCTGCAAGACTATTTTTCGTCAATGCTACTTGTCCTATCTAGAACTCCGTTCCAGCCTTTATTCGCAACATCTTAAATACAAGCAATTTTAACAATGTTTTGTGTTCATACGTATACTCGTATTGCCTTTTATATTTTGCGCCTAATAATGAAAATACTGTGAAATAATAAAGAAAATAGCTTTATTGTTTTTGCAAAATATTCTCATTGAAAGTTAATTCACGAGTTAATTTCAGCTTTTATGCGAAATAAATTTTTCAACTCACTGCAAAAAGAGCAAATAAAGCTCGTAAGTGAAAACTTTTTAAGTAAGTTTATGCTGAAAAATACCAAAAGTTTTGATAAAAATATCGAATTACGCTCATCACTTCGTAATGTTGCAAAGGCGCAAAACATAAAAGGCAACCCTCATATTTTCGTTAATTTATACAAGCATTTAGTTGCAATACGAATTTCGCTATCAGCGTATATTTCAGTCCAATGTGTAAATTTATCATAAAGTTTTGTTCTTTATTATATTTGTTTTAATTTTATGTATGTATATCTCTTTCTGTCATCATTTTTTTATTATGAATTAAATACCTAGTAATATAAATAGTTTTCTGTGCGCATCATGTTTTTACATGTAGTTCGTCATAGTACATTCCACGCAAAAAAAAAAAAACAAATCAAAAGAAAATATCTACATCAAAATTTCCAACTTTTAAAACGCACTGCTATTATTTTGAACATAGCTGTTGTTTATATGTGTATGTGTTTCTATTGGAGCTGTAGATACCAGCTCTAGACCCGCTCGAATTTCGTTCATTGCTTACTTTGAAATTTTCGAGCATTTGAACAATGTGAGCAGCTAAATAAAAAATTGTCAATGTATTTTTTAGCAGTTGTTTTTTAGCTAACTCGTACAAGAGGATACAAAATGATGTGGGAAATAAATATTATCAGTATAAAAAAACATTTTAATTTTTAATTAATTAAATATTATATCTTATTTGAATAAAAGATATTGATATTATACCTATCATTCAAACAGAAATGTGTATGTATTTTTTAAAAGTGTATGTATTTTTTAAAAGTGTATGTACATATATTTCATTTATGGCTGTTCGAAAAAGTGCGAGCAAAATCAAGGGCTATATAATCAAGGGATAGCATTGACATTTGGCGGCATTCATCTGGATTGTAGTGTGGCAGAAGAAGAAGAAGAAGAAGAGTGTAGCAGATGAATATTACACGTATTAGTGAACAACTGATATGTTTATTGCATAGTTTGGTCAGTAAAAGATAGACCGCAATCAACAAATACGGATATTAGCTGGCCAAATAATAAAAAATAATTATTTATTTAAAAAAATCTTAAATTGCTATTTCTCAAACTGATCCGAAATATCAAAAAAACTAATGTAGTTTCGAACGTGTTAGTGCAAATTAGAATTGCATCCATACTATCTCAGGAAACAGAACAAAAAATCTGGAAAATTCTATGTTTATATTCATGAAGGACCTCAATGTTAAATTTTGAGAATAAGATGCGCGTAGAATGGCTGCTCTTTTGAGCATCGCACTTGTAAAACTCGCGCTACATCGATAAAGACCCGCAAAACATCGATATATCGTTCATCTTGGTAAACTAAAAGACCTGTTAATGTAGCTTAGAGAATTGCTCAAGCCTTTACATTTCACCATATCACAAATTGGTGGCCGTAGTCCGATTATGATAGCGCCATCTCCATGCCATTTGTGTCATCAGTATAATGCAAACAATACGAATGTCTTAAGTGTATAGCAACACTGCTAAGCAAATTATAGAATGCGAGAAGTTATCTGTTCAAAGTTGCATCTTGCAATGTTTTTCCAAGAGTACACTTTTTTATACATACAAGTAAACTTGAGCAATGCTCGTCTTTGGCAATTACAACTGCATTGGATCCGATTTAAAGTGCTTCATTTCATCCGACTGCCAAAGTCAAAGTATTCATTTATATATAAATATTATATAAACAATGACGTAATGAGCATACAATATACGGTTACGGGAAATTAGTTCACTAAGGAATCTGAGACAACCAATTGCTTGTACCATGATATTTGGTTACATATATATGAATATCGATATTTTTCGATGATTATGAACGATACATGGATGTTTCTAATAAATTATTATATATATATATTTATATATAATTGGCATCCCATTCATCCAACAGCAAATGAAAGAAAATTTGTTTTCTAATAGCGGTTGCCCCTCGGCAGACAATGGCAAACTTTCTCTCTCTCTCCCTTTATTGAGAGTTTGGCCGAGCTCCTCCTCTTATTTGTGATGTGCGTCTTGATGTTTTCCATAAATGGAGGGGCATACAGTTTTTAGCCGACTCCGAACGGCAGATGGTTTTTTGTGAGGAACTTTTTCATTCAGAAATGCACTCGGAAATTTGCCATTGTCTGCCGATAGATAAGTCACCCCAAATAACCATAGGTGGTTAATCACTACAACTTATTTGGGTAAGGCACCCTAATGTGTGATATACTAATGTAATGTAATATATGTATGTACATATGTATATAAGAAAACGAATAACAAAGGAATGCGAAAATGGGGTAAATTAAAATTTTGTACAACTTTAATTATTAGTTCGGACATAAAAAAACGTTTTATCCTTAAACTTAAGCAGGTACCGCCGTACATGAAGGTTTTTTAATCATTTGCAAGTCTTCATATTTACGAACAAAAAAGAGACAAGATAAGCATTACTGTATACAATGTGGGCGTAGCCATATATAATGGAAAGGTAGACATTTAAATTTTATTGAGGTCGTACACACTGAATTTTCCGCAAAGGCACCTTTACTGCCAAACGTATTTGATAATTGTCTAGCATTAGTATGTGTGACTAAATTTACAAACCTATTCAACAGAAAGCAATAAATTTGTCTGGTCATGTGAGAATGTGGCATTAAAATTCCATTGAAATGTCGACACTAAAATATACATACGAGGGTCATCTGACATGTTCGCGACTGAGGTGCTGAGCGATGACTCATCCTATCGATACTAATAACGCTAATTGCGGGACTCATTGTGGACTTTTTTTGGCTCCTTAATATTTTTTATTCTTGGAATAAGCAGCAAAAGCCATTCAATGGATCTGAAATTCTCGAAAGATATCGTCGGTTCGTGAGGGTTCTGCACCTTCAATTACAACAATTACAATGGTCCTGTAACGATAGTGACCGAAGAAAATGTCAAAAAAATCGAAAAATTAGTACTGGTCTATCGACAAATTAAATTGAGGCAGATAACCGAAAAGCTACAGATTAACCAAAAACAAACTGGAAATATTTAATATAATATATATATATATAATTTATTTTCACATGAATGCTCACCTCCCTCGACAAGCAGATACGATTAGAGAGATGTAAAGATTTTGTGTGATTTAAACGGAATTTTCAATCATATTGTAACCGCTTATGAAATCTGGATTCGTCAGCGGAATTGAAGCAAGAGTCGGTAGAGTTGCTTGAGCATTGAAAAATTAAAAAAAATAATGTATAACCATACTTTTATTCATTAAGTACCTTAGACCGCGAACTTATCAGCCTAACTCGTATATACTTATTAAAAGACTCAAATCTCAAATCTCAAAAAACAAAAATAATAATTATAATGTCATCTTATATTATTGTTGTCATAAGACGATGTATGCGTATGTATTGCGTTAGTATAACACATCGCTGGCAATAGCAAATGACGCGCCCCCTGGGCAAATTAAATACGTATAAATGAATGTGACCTATTAGAGCAACTTCTAAATAAATTTATCAAATTTAAATCGAAGTGAATAAAAAGTAAAGCATCCACAGCACTCAGTATTTACACATACACATACAGGTGCAGGGTGGTCTAAACAGAGGAGTGTTTTTGAATCATAACACTGCAAAAAACGGGACTAGTCCGTTATGTGTCGTAAAGAAACATGCGACTACTGCCACTTTTCATTTCTTAATCTGGAATTATGATGACTTATTATTTATTATGTTAAATGCGGCCACCTTGCCCGTGCTCGAAACCTCGGGCATGGAACACCAAATACTTTTCGTGCGATTTTGAAGTTGTGCGGTTTGTATTTCATCCAAAAATTTCTTGGGCAAACATATCGTACATAAGGACTTGTTTAGGAATACCGCATATAAACAGTCTCCAAAAATCGTGGAACGCTCAAAACTCACACCATTTGTTCCACTCACATAAAACGTTTATGGATATAAAGGACAGCTAAATCTAACTTAACTCTTCACATCCAGATGTCAATGATTTGTTTTTAGAGTGAACTTCTGCAATTCGGGTATTCCGGGGATACCATCGAGAAGTCGCTATTACATCATTCTGAGTTTCGCATTGAAAGGTGTAAACTGTAATTGTTTTGAAATTAAATTTTGTTTTAACGGGGGTTTGTATATTTTTATAATAAGTAGCGAGTTTAAATTTTATT
The DNA here is from genome assembly GCA_037575425.1 of Anastrepha fraterculus. Taxonomy (NCBI): domain Eukaryota; kingdom Metazoa; phylum Arthropoda; class Insecta; order Diptera; family Tephritidae; genus Anastrepha; species Anastrepha fraterculus. Next base: position 76,031 of record JAYXIM010008333.1, on the reverse strand, counting down.
GATTAGACAATTACGGCACGTATCTCTAGTTTTTCAAAGAAAGTCAAGTCTTTTTAATGCGAATATTTTATATGCGATTTTCTGTAGAACGTATCCAACGCATAAAACGAAACCTTAAAGTAATAGTAACGTGAAAGATAATCATGCGTAAACTAATAAAATATATCTTTGAACACTTATCACTTATTTTTTGCTAATTATCAGTCATTTTGGCTTATACGTTAAATAAAAAAGAAATTTTAAGTGGCAAAGATGCATCTGATTATGTTCACGTCTTCAGCACAAGATGATAATAAGTAAATCATTTTAGCTGGATTCGGCTTATAAGAAAGCCGTTGATGTTCGCATTGGGGCACATCTCATATATCAACAAGTATAAATCAGGATCATATAAATTAGGACACATTCGATGGGGTCTCCTTTGAGTTCTAACAATAGTCAGTCCTGACACTCGGCTACGCCTCTACGGCAGAGTATTGTAATTATTCGTTGAAAATGCAACTAGTTTGTTCAATATCTTGAATTATGGGCTCGTTATCGAGAGGTATCGGCAGTTCTTAACTCGTCATCAGTCTCCAAAGGAGCTGAAAGGATGCGGTGTCCGCCCAAACTGAGGCGCGCCATTACGTTTTCTAATAAGGATATCATCGAATGTAAAATATGATAATAAAGATTGACCAATTGAGAGGTATCGGATTCTAAATTGAAATAGAAAAATTTTGAATGACTCACTGGAGGACTTCGGTGGGTATCTCGTGAATAACATTAGTAATGTTGGCTTTCAATGCCTCAATCGCATAGCATTTAGATTTTACATACCGCCACATAAAAAAGTCCAAAAGTGTGATATCACACGATCTTGGAGGCGAATCCACAGGTCCGAGACGGGAGATAAATTGCTCATGGAAACGACGACGTAGTAAATCCATTGTTTCGCGGGCTGTATGGCAAGTAGCGCCATCTTGTTGCAACCATATAGCAACAATATTGTAGATATCGCGGGCTTCTTCGCGGTAACAAAAAGTCATTTATCATGGCGCGATAGCGTTCGCCGTTCACTGTTACATTGGCGCCAGCCTCGTCTTTAAAGAAAAATGAGACGATCATTCCTCCAGACAATAGGCCGCACGAACGATGTTTTCAATGGATGTAGTGGCTATTCTTGAATAGGTTCGGGTTGCTATTCAGCCTAAATACGGTAATTTTGCTTATTGACGCAGCCATAAAGCCAAAAATGGTCTCAATGCTGAACACCATATGTTGGCTTGAGCGTGCGATGAACACTTTTCACAGAACGTCGATCTTCGTAATACAATTGAACGATTTGTTAACGTTGAGGCGTAAGTCTTTCCATTATAAAATGAAGGCAGAGACGCGTGACCTCTCAAAAAACCTTATTCTTCTTCTTTCATAGCGTTACAACGCGGGGTGCGTCAAAGCTTCCTTCAAAATGCTCCTCCAAAGCGGTCTATCTTGAGCTGTTGCTTCGTAGTTACGTATTCTCAGCTTCTTAAGGTCGTGTTCCACTGCGTCTATCCAACGGTTCCTCGGTCTGCCTTTGGCCTTCACGCCCATTAGCTTTCCTGTTAAGGCTTTCTTCACGGTACAGTCAACAGGCAAAACGCACAGCTGTCTCGTTCTGAGTTAGATCGTTCAGTTCTGAGTTCAATCGGATTCTATAGATACCATCATCCATTCTTATTGGGCCAAAGATCTTTCTTAAAATTTTTCTTTCCATGCGAGCAATCTGAGCACAATCATCAACCTTAAGAGTGCAATACGGTAATACCACAGCGACGTGTATGCTTTACGAAAGGTCTGCGCAACGACTTAGATGTCCGAAACGTGCAGAGACAGATTCCTGCCATTTAGGAAGAAAGAACGATACTTCGAAAGCGCATGCGTCAATTCGACGCAGACTATCTTTCAAGGCTTAAGGAAAACCAAGATGACTTTAATTGAATGTGCGGGGTGTATGCTACGAGTATTGGGAAGAGGGAGAGTGAGAAATATACTAGTACATAGAGTCGTGATCCTTAAAAATAGAAAAAATAAAATAAATAAAAATAAATATAGTTTAGGCTTATTTTACTTCGTTCATTCATTTGAAAGAAACGTGTATGTGGACTACCCTATAAATGTGTATGCATGTGTGTGCATATACCCTATGATCAAACAGTACCGGGAATGTTTAATTTAAACGAACCGCACACGTGGGAACCGGCTCATATTTTTTTCTTATGTTGGTAGGCCAGATAGTTAATAAAGAATGTTATTTATCCGTTTGGAAGCGTTTGAGAGATGCTGTTCGTCGCAAACGGCCGGAAATGTGGGCAAATAATTCTTGGATTTTACATGATGATAACGCGCCATCGCACCGAGCCCAAATTATGCTGGATTATTTGACCAAACACCAAGTAAATACCATCGTGCAAGCACCGTATTCACTTGATATGGCCCCGTGTGACTTCTTTTGGTTTCCCACTTTGTAGTTATCGCTTCGTGGAAGGAGATTTCAGTCGATAGAGGAGGTCAAAGAGAATGCGACGAGGGAGCTGAAGGCCATCCGTTCGTCGGCCTACGAGGGGTGCATGGAGAACTGGGTTAAACGTTGGCACATGTGTGTTGCTTCAGACGGGTCATATTTTGAAGGAGATAAAATAAATTTGCCTGAAATTAAACTCTGTTTTGTTTTATTTAAACATTCCGGGTACTTTCTGATCATAGGGTATATCAAGATAGCAGGGCCTGTCATATGGATACGCAAAATTGCCGTACGACTATTAGTGTATTGAATTGTATACACAAATTTACATACACATCTCATTGCATTAATTCATGTACCCACGAAAACTTACTTTAAATTTTGTGCGGTTAATTTAGCTTATGCGTCGCAGATTTAAAACTCGCAATCAGAGCTAAAGCACTCGGCTGTTGGAAACAAGAAAGCAAATTAAGAAGCAGCCTAAGCTCGAGTTGGCAGTTCTCACGGCAAATTCAATAAATTAATCAAACAAATTGTTATCAAAATTTTATGTATATATAATATATGGATGTACATATGTAGGTATGTATATACAAACATATGTGTGTGTATGTGTGTGAGTGTCGGTCAAGTAGTTAAATAAATTTTTCACTACTGCGTATTACAATAAATTCCTATGATATGCTGTATCTACTATATACAATATACACACATTTTATTTGAAAGAGTCGGCGCCTCAGAGGCGCAAGCAATGCTGTCAATTGTGACCAATTTCGGCAATATGAATATGAATGAAATGTAGTGTACTCAAGCACCACACCACCATAAGCTTTAGCGTAACCACCTCACACCGATCCATACTCTTTCTAGATGTGGATAATTTACTCGAGCCTACCTTATCGCGATAGTTTAGTATATTTTGTTGGAAAATATAATTCATAATATATATAGGTGTATAGTATAATATATATGTACATATGTATGTATGTGTGGCATGCATATGCTGTTCTACCCCGTGAGGAAATGAATCTGCCTTCAGACTAGCGCATTACTAGTTCATAATAATAATACCAATCCACACTCAGTCTCGAGAAAATACATTTAACTATTGCTCTAAGCTATCGCCGTAGCTCATCATCTATATAGTTGATGCTGTACTTTAATAATAATATTAACTTTGTTAATTCTGTTCGTCCATGAAACGGGTGGAGATTGGGTAATACTGTATGATAAGACCAGTATAACCTCATTCGATCTGCAAACACTGTTTTCGCATTTTAACGGATGGCTCCAGGATCGAGCACGGTTGCCGGCTCTGGTGTCTACGTGGAATCTAGCTGGAAAAAACACATTTTGCACTTGGAATGTACGCATCTGTAATTTAGCTTATGCGTCGCATATAGCAAATAAAAAGTAGCAATAGGCATAACTAGTGGTACATTATTTTATTAGTCATCAAATAACAAAATAATACCCTGTGGGAACAAATGCGGAATGGGAGCGTATAGGAATGGCGAGTACAGTTACCTCATTTTTAAAATTATCAGTATGTTATTAAATTAGAAGCGTTTTGCAACAAAAAATATATATTTTTTCTGTAACTTACCTGCAAAAATATAGTTTAATCATCATTTGCGAAAATTGATGTTGGCTCACTTTTTATTGCTGATATCAATTCACTTTGTGGAAAAACACAACGAAATAAAGGATAAATGTTGTCAGCTGTTAAAATATATTAAACTTTTAACATGTTCAGACTAAACAGAAGAAAAACAAACTAAGTGGTTGTAAAAGCAAATTTTCATTTCATTGAACGAGTATATAAAAACAACTCTCATTTACGTATTAAAATTTATTATGACTTGTCATTATGTGAGTTGATTCGTTCATCGCTAGGCCACCCCCTTTTATCTCCTTCAAGAGAAAGCGACTACATTTTCCATAGACCAATTCAACACAGCGCTCCTGTCAAAATTGACGACAGAAAGTGGACTAAGACAAGCGAGGAAAAAGCGAATCTATTTGCTGAGCATTTGAAAAAAATAGAAGTCATTAAAGAAGTAGAACCTATTGGAAACTGCCCTGAGTACGATTAATATACAGGTATTATTCCAATATCTTTTGATGTTGGTATGGAAATAAACAGAATGAAGATTAAAACGACCCCTGGATTGGATTGAATCACGACTCAAGTCCGCCGCAATCTGCCAAAAAATTGCATTGTGTATTTGACCAGTTTATTTATCAAATACCTCAGATTTAGCTACGTACACATATATTGGAAGTTTTCCGACGTTACCATGATACCTAAGCCTAGTAAACCACTCAACGAAGTGTCCTCTTACAAGCCAATATCTCTGTTACCAGCAGTGGCGGACTAACCTAGTCAGAGGCCCAGGGCGGCATAATTGAATGAGGCCCTTCTCAGTGCAAAAAGATTTTGATTATGTATGGAATCAGGATCATCAAAGCTAATATGGGTAATATCAACATAACCAAGAAGGTCCACGGGGGCACTCCACAACGGGGAGTATTGTCTCCACTTCTTTGGCTATGTGTGATCAGCAAAATCTTAATAAAACTTAACGGAGGTGGGGTAAAAGTGGTGGCGTACGCTGATGATGTGGTGCTAATGGTGTCAGGACTGTGTCCAAATACGATCAGTGGGATCATCCAAAGGGCGTTAGGCGAGCTTAACTCTTGGGCCACAGGATGTGGGCTAAATTTAAACTCGCTTAAAACAGAACTTATGCTTTTTACCACCAGATACAAGGTACCAACTTTCACCCTACTAAATATCAACGGACAAACTCTGTCACTATCAACCAGTGCAAAGTACTTAGGAGTAATTCTGGACTCCAAACTTAGCTGGAAGTTAAACGTCGAAGATCGGGTAAGGAAAGCAGAAATTGCTTTATATGCCTGCAAACGTATGCTTGGAAGAAGATGGGGTCTTCAACCTAAGCATACATTATGGCTGTATAAGGCGGTTATACGACCAATTTTAACGTATGGCTCGGTAGTTTGGTAGAAAGCTCTAGAGAGAGAGTACAATACCAAATTACTCGGCAGAATACAAAGATCAGCCTGTGCAATAACGGTCGGTGCAATCGGATCATGTCCCAGAGAGGCTCTCAATGCACTGACACACGTTATTCCAATAGACCTACATAGAGGGTGTTTTTTTAGAGGTTAGGTTTTCAAGTTGGCACTACTTTTTTCGTAGATGGTCTTTTTGACAGCTGTCACTTGATTTATGCTCAGTTTGGTTTGCCATTTCATAATGAATAGACTTACACCTGAACAACGGTTGCAAATCGTGGAAATTTATTACGAAAATAATGGTTCGGTTCGCGCGACGCATCGAAGAAAATTTTGTTCAGCGATGAAGCTCACTTTTGGTTGAATGGGTATCATTTTTAAAACATAATGGCAAACCCTTTTCTTTATAATAAAGCTAAATTCTTGGCCATAACATTAAATTATATACGTTTTATTTCATCTTGAAAACCTAACCTCTAAAAAAACACCCTTTATAAAGAAGACGGCAACCATGAGTGCATTTAGGTTAAATGAAGCGGGTCGCTGGAAAGAAAAACTTATGGTCACGCTAGTCTATTATTGCGACAAACTCAGTTAACCTCGGTGAGGACTGACTACATCGTCCCGATGGTAACGTTCAATAGGAATTTTGCCACACTCTTTCCATCTAAAAAAGAATGGAATAAGGGATTCTCTCTAAACAACTTCGATACCACAGTCTATACAGATGGCAGTAAAATGAATTGTGGTGTCGGAGCTGGTATATATATTCTCAGAGACTTGGAATTGAAAAATCTGTGCGTCTCCCTAATACCAGTAGCGTCTTCCAAGCGGAAGTACTAGCAATTGGGGAAGCCTGTAGGTTACTAATCGCAGATTTCTCTTTTAAGGGCAGTATCGCTATTCTTTCGGATAGCCAAGCTGCAATCCAGGCGCTGGACGCGACTATAACAACCTCTAAAGTGGTGGAGCAAAGTAGGAATAGCCTCACCAACTTGAGTGAAAACCATAGAGTAACCTTAATTTGGGTCCCGGGACACCGGAACATAGAAGGTAACGAAAAAGCTGATGAAATGGCAAGAGGGGGATCTGCCATGAATAGCGCTCTTGCAGTACCAGTATTCACTCCACTAGGTGCGGTCAAGAATGCAATTTCCCTTGAAATTGCAGATTGTAGATGGAGAGACCAGACGAAATGCAAAATCAGCAGAACGTTATGGCCCACCTACAACCTCAAACAATCGTCGACATTAATAAACATGAAACGACGTGACACCTGTAGACTTACGGCAGTCATAACTGGCTTCTGGTCTATCGGAGAACAAGCCACCAAAATGGCCATCCCTCACAACACATACTGTCATAGTTGTAAACAACCAGAGAAAAAAGAAACAATCTTCCATTTTCTCTGTGAATGCCCTGCCCTATGGAAGGACAGAATGTAAACCCTGGGCAAACCGCTGTTCGAGAGTCTCGAGCAACTGTCTGGCTTAGACGTCAACAACCTAATAAGGTTCCTAAACCGCACAGACTGGATATAGTCCTGCTGTAAATAACTGTTAAACAATTTGGTAACGAGGATGTGGCAACAAAATGGTGCGGAAGCGCTAGTTGGATTCTGGATGAATCACCACTCTAACCAACCAACCAACCATGGAATTTTGCTATTTGGGCGATAAGGTAGTAATATATGGATCGGGTTTTTTTTCTTTTTTTTTCGAGACTATGTAGACATAACTTCCGCTGTAATGACTGGCAAAAATACATATTTACTTTTAACTTTTATAATTCAGGGAATTTTGCAATAAAACTGTGTAAATATACAGTCAGAAAATTTTACTCTCGTATGGTACATATAGTATGTATGTATGTACATATATATGTATTACAAGTTTGTTCATATGCATATAGGATCGCCAGCAAGTAACTCTGCAAATGTGTATGTATAAACTCTGATTCATCAAAATTACATTTTCGTATGCCATTGGCGTATGAATTTTTCTATGTGAATTCCCACTATTATGTGAATAACAGAATATTTGGTATTACATTTTGCACTTTTAGGGCTTCCCCAGCCTCTTGAGACATTAAAAACTTAACTAAACAAACGGCATGAAACGCATTTCATGTTGAAGTTTGCCACCCTATACAACCTGAATCCTTGGCGTGCATTTTGCCATACAAAGTAGTCAATCCTAATGACTCCTCGAAATAAGTTGTGTTAATTACGCCCTGCATGCACCAGGTGTGTCAAGTTTTCAGGTTATTTTCGCAGAATTTGGTGTTTTTTTACGTGATAACGTCTTATAATCCGATTTAGCCGGCTGCACTCACGAAAAAATGTGTCGTTATCTTGCTCAATCGACGTTGCCTTGCTCAATCGACGTTACCTTGCTTGAACTGCAAGCGAAAGCGCGGAATGAACGACAAAGAGCACAATCGGCCCCCGCATTCGGCAACGTTCGACATCTGGCTCTCTCCTACTTGAGTGAGCATATAACATATATGTATGTATATGCGCATTTGTATATAAATTCACATATTTGTATTTGCATATGCCTTCTTCCTTGTGCATGGTAATGAACCTTTTCTCTGTTGAGAATAGGACGATGATAGGAAAAGTAGGAAATGAAAGGGGGTGTTTCGAATGTAATGTGTCTTGAAAAAGGCAAATCGAATCTTTCATGAATTTGATCAATGTTTCGTCATTTTTCACGTTTGTGTAAATGTAACTTGATCAATTCCATTACGATTCCATTTACTTCCTTCTCTATGTCCATACAAAATATCTATCAAACAAATAAAATTAAAGTTTTCTTTTGAAAAATGCAACCATTCCATCAGTATTTTCTTATGACGTCGTCACGTTAAACTATCGCCAGTAATTCGACTTTACAGACAACCTCTATTTTCTCAAAAAGTTACGCTTCGACCGAACAAAAAAAGGAAATTTCTCTCTCTCGGTAAAACTTGAGTGTATGCGTTTTCCGGACAATTCAAGGCACCTTTGTCCAGAGACGTGAAAATTGAAGGCGTTGAATATTGAAGAAAAACAATCGGTATCAATTGAAAATCATTTCTATTCATTAGATTCATTCTTTATTTACAGAAAAAAAAACAATTTTTTCAATGACATTAATAAAAAAAATTGCTTCCCCTGACGTAACACATGCCACTGGCGTAACTGATTGGGCTGCTCAGGTACATCTGAAAAAAAAAAAATTCGGTCGATTATTCATCAGGAGATATGTATGTCGCTGTGGTGGGTAGCAGATTTACAAAAAAATATATTTTTTCCAAATATTTTATCTGTTTATTGGAAAAACAAAAAAAGCATTTTTTTCACGTTCTAGCTCTTGAAAAAAATAGAAAAATGTATTATAGAATTATAATTCTGCTACCCGCGAGAGCCACAAGTCTACTCAATAATGTATTAAAAATGCAAATTAATCGATTTAGTAGGTACTTTTTGAGAAATTACCAACGCCAACTCGGAAAAAATAGTTTCGAGAAAAACACGGTTAACGCGCTTATACCTGGGTGTCGTACTACAAACCGGTCTCGTTTTAAAGGACTGTAACGTCTAAAGTACAACGAATTTCAATATAAAAATTTGCAAGTATATTTTTGAAAGTATAAACTAAATAGCATGACAAAAAAATCGATTTTTTCGAAATTCTAGACCGGAAAGGTGCCTTAATTTGTTTTGCACAAGAGTTAGTTGTTTCTAAAACTTGTTCCCGGTGGCAATTTTTAGTTATAAAATGTACTCTTTTACAATAACTGGAAATAAATCTTGAACCTTGTTTCGCTCAACACATTGCATTTTTAATGAGTTGATGACCTCATTAGTATCCTTATCTGAAAAAAATATTTAGGCGTTAATATTTGGAATAAATTTACTGTCTATACAGTGAGAGGATTTGTAAGGTTTCTAATTTGTGCCATAGTAGAATTTTCCTTGTTATTTTCTCTTACAAAAAATGCAACATTTTACCAAACTTATCATAATTTTAATAACCATGTCATTTGAGATAAGTTTTGTGAATTCAACTCTATTTCAGAATTTAGATAGATTGAACTCTGTTATATAAATTATGCCGATTGACAAAAATTTAGTTTTTATTTGGCACCGGCACTTTTTTGCTATTTTTTAATTTATTTGTACTCCCTAAGGTGGAAAACAGGTGTTGGAGAAATTTGGCACCCATATTATTGTGTGACAGGTTAGGTTAGGTTGAAGCGGTTGTCCTATGGGGCGCCGTTAGACTCATAGCCCATTGTGACGCCGCGTGAGGAACTTGTCCTTATCTCTCCTAAAACCACATCATTAAAAAATTGTCTACCAATATTAGTTGTCTGGATGGAGCAGGACAATGGCACAGAAGCTGCGAGATCGTCTTTTTCTCATCTAGACAGCTTCTACAGAAGTCAGGGCGTGCCCACCTAATAGGTATTGCCCCGTTAAAACTGAAATCAGTGGGCTAACACTGTACTTATTTTAGCAGTGATTCTGTGCGTTTAGCGTTGAGAGTCGGCTACAACTGTCGGGCAATTCTGCACGTCGCCGTACGTCATCTTTCTTTACCTGCTTTTACGATTTCCTCAAAGATAAGTAGCTTACATCTTTGCAAGGTATGCCAGTGTACTCCTCGGTCAATTTAATGCATCGGCTCCGCAGTTGTTTGTCGACTGATTTGTGAGAAATTTTATGCCCGCCTGACTATCAGTGAAAATGTAGATATCATCTATAGGTATCATATCACACAGTACCAGTATCGCGACTTTCATTATCGCCATCAGTTGAACCTGAAAGATACTACAGTAGTCGTGGAGCCGAAAACTGAAGGAGATTCGCAAATGTTCGGAATATATTCCTCCGCTCACTCTACCCTTGAGCTTTGAGCTATCTGTGTATGCATGGATGGACTCGCCGTGTCTTACATGGTCCCGTTCCCACTCTTCCCTTGAGGGTAGGACGGTTGTGCACGTTGTAGTAGCAAGTATGGGAAGCCCCGACGGAGCCTTTGTAATTTATAAAAAATCTCTGAGGCTTTATTTGAACTACATGGTGGCGCAAAATTAGTCACGCTATAGAAGATTTATAATTTTCCCAAATGGTGTCGTACGTCAATCATTTCTGACACTTGTGATGTAGAGCAATGCAGCGCGTAAAGGTGAAAATAAAGATTTCCATCCCTCAAAATCTTTTTTTTTTATATTTAAAAAGCAAATGATTAATTTTGAGCCACTTGCCAAACTTGAAATTATGAAACAAAAAATTATGATTTTCTGGAGTAATTGACTTGCGGCTGGTCTCTTGCAAGCGTCCAGCAGAAATCTCCCACTATACGAGGATTCCATTTGCCCTGGTAACGTTTTTCCTTGCTGGAAATATCCTGATGTTCGTCGTTAGCGTCCACTAAATTTTCGGGTAAGAAGTTGAGATGGGAGCTTAAAAAGTGAGTTTTGAGTGGCATATAACAACCCAAAGTTTGATAGCTCGAACGTCATTATTCTATCAGATATTTGTAGTTACTGACTTTGCGGTTGGTCAAAATATTTTCCGCGACATTTTTAAAACTTTGACATACAGATTTCTATACGAATTTTTCTAGAATATACTGTCTTTGAAAAATTCCCTGATCTGGTGTCCGACGAAAATTCTCTCAAGCCTCACTACCTTTTCTTTCAATTACATTAAACCTGAACCGTTGCGATCCATGGCTTCGACAAAATTTTTAGGATGGTCGATTAATTTTCTCCTTAATTTACATATGTAAATATGCATGCCATACTCACAATTTCACAGGAAAACTTGAGTCAATTCGACACTATGTACTGCACATAGCGGAAAATACAGTAAAATCATAAGGAGCTGTCACACCAAATCTCTGGGTGACAGAACAGAGAGAGTTTATAACGAGAGAATGTAGTAAACTAATACTTAGCATACAGAATTGTCGATCAGTGTTATTGGTATTTATTATTATTTTTTTTTAATTAGTGCAGAATAAAACAAATCTGCAAAAGTAAAAGAGACTAGAAATCCTGCAAACGAAGTTTTTCTAACCAAATAGTACCATTAGAGGACCTTATGGGCTTGTTTTAAGCGTTTTTGTATTGGTACATCTTTTGCGTGTCTTTAAATTTAACAAAGTTGAGGGTAATAAATAAAGATTATTATTTTCATAAAATAAATGTTAGTCGTGGGAGTATGATAACTTTATTGTTCACTGTACATTAACAATTCTACTTTAATCGAAGTAACTGAAAGTGAATCGCCACATTTGAAGCAATTATTGGCATATATTGCACGTCGCGTGTTTTCCTCGTCTGCGCCACTGCACCCACTGCAACACTGATAATTTACTCGAATTTCTGGCCTCACTTGTGTGGAAGTCGCGCGACAGTTAACTTTATCAGTGATCGGCGTATTCGTTTCAACGTTATGGGTTTTTTTTGTAATTTTCTATGTATGTCTACACAACGCACTTGTTTATTATCTTGACAAATGCCATCATGCCGAAATGAACTGCGCAAATTTATTAAACCTACATACGATTTCTCTTCAGGCCTCAATACTAAAACACAAAGAAACTAAAGATATGAGATGTAGCGGTTGCGTAAATTGAAATGCGAAACATATTTGAAATTAACCGTTTGTTGTTTTTAGTGGTTTTAAATCCTTTCTACATATTGGCATGGAAACAAAATACCTGAGAATGGGCTACGCAGTTCGGCCGGTATAGGGTGTAGCGCCAAACAATGGCAAATAAGCTGGATTTATTTTTTTCTTTGCAACAGCAACTGCAGCAATACTCTGGTTCCTCCTAATAAAGGTAGACTCAGTTATTTTTAATACCAAGAGCACAATCCTAGGCCTTTTTCGTGTCATAGCGAAGTAGTTGATCACACTATTCGATTATTTTCTGTGTAAACAGCTCATTAATAACGCATATTAACGTTTATGACGATTTATGTAGGTATTTATTGCATGTAGTACGTATTTTTTACGGATGAAATTGAACAAATGTACAAGCCTGCCTAATGTACAGCGGTGACAGCGACAAAATTCAAACTTAGAGTGTCATTAAAACAAAAATTTAAATGCTGATAAATAGCACATCCTTTTCGCAAAACGCGATGTGCAACTTGTTAGCTTGGTGAGAATTTTAGATAGCGTACGTTCTTTTTACATTTTAATGAGTTCTATTTAAAGCAGTGTTCTTATGTGCACACCCTGAAGATCCAAAAATGTCACATGCATCTGCAGCAAAATATTTGAAGGAGTCTTAGAAAGGGCTTGGAAAAATACCTCTCCAAAGTAAGATCAAAAGATCTTTGATTTGTTTGTCGGAAAGACGAACTTCTCGTTGCGTGAAGCTGAAGCAATTAAAAAAAAAGTGATGTTAATGTATCCAAAGGCACGAATTGAAGACGATCAAATGCAGTAGACCTCAAATAGCCAACCTTGGATTTTACAATAAGACAATGATCTTATGCATAGAAGGTGAGGGTATGTAGAGTGGAAACAGAAAAATAAGATTGAAATGTTCAATCGCCTGATGCCAATCCTATTGGAAATGTTTGGGCAATAGTTGAGCAAAATATCGAAAGGATAACAAATATGGACAGTCAAACAGTTTTCAAGGCATTTTCACCTCCATAACTTGCGCGGAAATTTAGACAAAGTATGACTCAAAGGTGTGAAGCCATTCAATTTAATAGTGGTCACTATACGTTTTATTGAATATATGGCGTATAATAAATGCATATTATAAGCGGTGCCATGGCAATATTTCCAAATAGACAGAATTGGAACAAGGGGAAAATCTGCACCGAGCTGGTACCTCTACCTTCACTGACGACTCGAAGATAGAATTTGAAGTCAGAGCAGGTATTTTCTTCAACGTATTCATTTATTTCCTTAAAATTTCCGAATACTGCTAGTGTTCTTAAGGCAGAAGTATTTGTGATCCTGTAGGCATGCAAAGTGCTTACCGGTCGTGGGAGCGAAAGAGATATAAACATCTTTTCCTATAGTTAAGCCGCGATCAAAGCTCTGAGGACACCATAGTGAATATTAGTCAACTCCTGTAAGGAGGAGATCAATTATCTTGGGTGTGCAGGTAACATTTCTCTGATCGGGGTTCCAGGACCTAGGAATATAGAGGGAAATAAAATTGCTGATGGGTTCGCCAGGAAGGGGACTGAATTGATCTCAGAGACCTCTTATCCGGTCATCGACATCCCCCCGACTTTTGTTTTAGGGGAATTGCACAACTTATTTACCAAGAAAGCGCAGAAAAGATGGCGCTCTATTTCTTCATGTGTTATTTCGAAAACTCTGTGACCCAGTACAATAGACGGAGGACTCAGAAAGTCCTGGGAACTCCACACCATTCAATTGCCAAACTCGCGGCTGTTACGGTCATTGGTTACGCGGGAAGGCAAAATTTACCATTTAACCCTTATTGCATAAACTGTGGACTTCTTTTACAGAAGGAGACTGTTGTGTACTTTCTCTGTAAATGTCCGGGCTTGGCAGCTAGAAGATTAAGGTCACTGTTCGCTTTCTTTAGTGCTACTTGGGGAGTATCAGTGTGGTACTTCAACCATTTTACCTACCGACCTAAGCATATGAAATGCAATTTATTAAGATCGAATTGGTGAAATAGTGTCTAAGTTATGGCGGTCAAGCTTCTGTTAGACAGACTGTGAAAAATCAACATTTTGAATTATTAATGATGGAAATAGATCCTTCTTACATATTCGGAAATGCAGTTTTTGGAAATGTTCCTAATAAATGAAAGTGCCATCAATATCATTACGCCAACTGACCCTACTAAGGGCTTCCCTATAAGAATGAGGCGAATTCATTAGCTTTGCCTCGGTAGCCAGGCAGCCAAATAAGTTGAATAATGCTGGTATGTCTTATTTAAATATTTACAGCATTTGGTAAGGCATTTGGTATTGTCTACGCATGCGTTTAACGCTTACAGGTGCTGCTTGAATATCAGAGGAAATATGGGTGTACTTTTCCTTCTCCTAGGATCAAAGTGTCGACGTTGCAACATAATGCATGTATAGTAAATATTGTCATAAATCATTTTATAAACAGATACATACATAAGTAATTATTAAGAAAGTCGATTATTCAAATGCGTCTTCTTAATCTACAGTTTAATTACTTGAGTAAATTTACTTCTTGATTAATCAAAAATTAAAATTAATTGAGTAACTTGAATTATGATTAACTAAAATTTTGAGTAATCAATTATTCGCATACCTCTAGTATTAAGTATTCCTGTAATCATATTTAAGACCTCATCTCCTTTGTCGACTTAGCGGACGCTATTTAACATATACCACTTGTTTCTTATCAGAAAGTACCTACTTATAATAATGATTAAATGCCAATGGTCACTTCCTCCGCAGTGTTGCGCTCTTGCACCGCAGTCCCATTGGCCTATTGTCGTCATCCAATTAATAAATAATTACGAAATTGAAATATAAATTAGATTCACTGATAAATGTATTCATATATATACATATAGTAGGTATACCGTAATAAAAAAATACAAATGTGTGGATTTAAAATATATACATAGGTATGTTTGTACATATGTGTTATATGCAAGTATTCATGTACATCTGTAATTTTGCGGTACATATTGTGTTATGGTGATTTACTTTAGTGAGAATGCGATAGTAGATAATTTTGTTTCATAAAAATTGGGTAGGTATATTGAAATATTACTAATCAAATTATATCCAGACGGAGTTATAAATTATATAATATTATATTAGGGCTATTTGTTTAAAGGCTTAAATGCCTTGTCGTTTCAAAAAGAAATGTCCAAAAAAGCCACGACTCTGGAATTCGCACAATACTGTCACTCTCTGCAGATCTACATATTAGATACTCGACGGCTATTTAATTTATTCTCATAGTTACCGATATGAAAATGTGCCTCTGTTGGTTTTTCGTCAAAAGCTTATGATTTTTTTTGTTTACAGTCAAAGCTGATGTGGCGGTTTGCCATGTGCTGATCTCGAAACCAGAGCTTATTTTCGTTTATGAAATATAAAAAATAATAATAATCGAAAGCCGAATGTACGTAGCACGCGTAATTTGAAAACTCACCTTATTTGTGTAGCACACCTCGTATTTCACCATTTACACGGGGCCCAGCACAAATGCTCTTCTGCAAAGCCTATACGGGCTTTCACGTGTTTCTTTGTCAGTAGCGATACTTTTCGTAGATTCCTTGCACATAATTTGTCTTGTCTTGTCCAAACGTCTACGCACAGTTTTTGTACTAACTGGCAAACTAAAGTCGTCGCGGATGGTTCTGGTGATGCAAATTCCATTTCTAGCAACGTATTATACATAATGCGATCGTCTTTAGAGGATATTTTGTGCTTTCCATCTGAATAGAACATTCTATAGAGGCTTGAATTTCCGTTTTTCCCCCGTTTTCTTAGCGTTTTAATCTTTGCTCTTTTCCGTGAACAGTGCTTTCCTCTACCCGACAAAAACCAGTACATACATAAATTGCAATCATCATAATCAATTCCTTTATCTCCCATTGAAACATAGGGCCTCTATGAAGTATTTCCACCTGGTCCTGTTTTTGGCTATTTTTTGTGCGTTCCCCGATATCCCGCATTCATTGACTTTTTGTTGTAGCGTTGGTCTGCATTCTTCTTCTTCCTCAATGATTGGCGCGATAAGCGATTTTGGCTGAATTTATCAAAGGGGGTCGTTTCTTTCTCATGCTAGCACACCAAGTGAAACCAGGTGCTTCTCCACCTGATCTTTCCAACACAAAGGAGGCCTTGCTCTTCCTCTGCTGCCACGAGCTGGTGGGAATGCTTTTAGAGTTGAGGCGTTTGCATCCACTCGGTCGATAAGACCTACGAATTACAGTTCAAATACAATTTCCATCAAACACGTATTGGAAAAAGTTGACAATTCTCTCAAACCAAAAGCCTGCAAATACTGGATTTGACAGAAAATGAAAAAAAGAAACCTGTTCGCAAAGTTCATAAAGCACCGGTTTTTATTTCTTTTAAAATGAGGAAGGAGTTGCCGTTACGGTGAATGGGGAGCGCCATCGAGCCATTTTGACTGACGTTTTGTTTCCAAAATGTAATCAGCTAAACATCGACAAAATTTGGTTTCAGGAAGACGGCGCAACTAACAATCGATTTATTGCCATAGTCCAGCCGTCATTGATGCCATACGGCCAGATTTATTGGAAAAATTAGTCAGGACTGATCGATTGGACCAAGTAATTTGTAACCGCGGCGGACATATACCGGATATCATTTTCAAAAAATATATGCCATGAAATTATCTACCAGATTATAATATACAAAAATTTATTCCAACAATATTTCTGTGTTGTATTATCATTTTAAGTTCTCAAATTCTTAAAAAAACATTCGTTATAATTAAAGCTTATATTAAACGCTTTACAGATATTCGAAATTTTTTAATATGCCTTTATTCGTCAATCTAAGAAATGGCTCTTTAAGTATAATTATTGATAAACCAGTGTACTCTTTTTTTTTTTTTGTTTGATTAATTTTCACAAATGCGGTCAATTGTATTTGATTATAAGTTTGTGCGTGCATATTTGCAGCAATGTTTGTACAAGTTTATGTGTCACAATTATTTAAGTCACTTATGTATGTGTGAAATACAAAATGTGTGATATACATACATTCACTGGCATACCACTCGAAAGGTGGTATTGTTGGTGGTCAAACTAACCACATCCAGTCGTAACCGACTCTCTTCTTATCCAGCTGGCACTTGTATTGAATATACCTACATTCATACATACATAGTGCATATCTGCAAAGGAAAATTGTTTGCGGTTAACAGGCCGTCCAGCAGACGGCTCGACTCTTAGCTATTGTAGATCTTGAAGATCTCGCGTGCCTGTAGGTTTCTCCGCATTCAAATGCATATTGTAAGCAGCTGGGCGTATGTACATATATGTATTTATGTATTTAGATATATTTACGACATGGCAATCATTCAATCACTCCCAGTTTCTCACGTTTTTTGCTGTTGTGTTCTTTTGACTGCCTGGTCGAATTGGCCTACAATTGTTGTCGTTGCTCTTTTTGCTGGTCTTAATCAAGTTGCCAATTAGAAATACAGATGCCTACTGCTATTTCATAACCAGTGTATACAAGTAAGCGCAAGCTCGACAGCCTAGACATTCAAGTGATCGTAAAGTTGTTTAAATACATACATGCAGACATACGTATGTATTCTTTGTGCATACCCTGCAGAGAAAAGCCAAACTAGTATGGAAACTGTCTAGTTCAGATAATGGCATTTAAAAGAAATCATAATAGTTCGTTATTGGCTAGAATAATGCCAATGGTAAAATGACAAATTTGTCGACATATTAGCTGATTTTGTTTAGAAAAGAAATTTTAAGACTCGTCTATTGAATAAAAATGAGTTTTCCAAAGAAAGACCAACGCAGCAATCGGGCACATAAAATGTGAACATTTAACTAGCATTAATATTTTTGTTTTCTTCCTAAACGGAATAGCTTATGAGAAAAAAAAATTCTATGTACACTTTTAATATGAAATGGAATATTTTGAAAAGTGGAAATTAAGTGTGTCTTTTCGTATATTAACTAGTCTAAAACTGGTTATTTTAAAAACATATCTAATTAGCGTGTCTTTTAGTTACATAAGAACCAGCAATATCGATAACTATGGTTTGGCAGCCGATACTGGCAAACTGTATTGACATTTATCTTTAGTAAGGTTTGGCGAGTCGTCATGAATCATTCTATCAGATTTATTAGAAAAATCAGTCAAAAATTGGACTGATCGAAAGAACATGTATGTAACTCGTAGAAGTGTCGAACATATGCCGGATATCAAATTCAAAAAATAAATGCCATGAAATTATCCACCAAATTATAATAAAAAAAATAATTCCAACAATATTTCTCTTTTGTTATTATCATTGCTGATGCATGGCTGGACAATTGAAATTTCGTAGGACATTGCGAGGTTAAAAGTATGGCTTGCTAACATGGAGAAAAGATAAGACACGAACTATATAGTTGAGCTGAAAAGTGAACTGGTACACATACCCGAACACAAAGAACCCACTAAAAAAATGTACCGTGGTAAGGTAACCTCTTCAAGAGGTCGTAAGTGCAAGAAACAAGGATGTACTGGGTTGCCCATATTCGACGGACCCATGTGTTTTTGTTTTTTAAATCAAAGAAAAACACAATTTTTTTGATGTTAACGATAATAATCATTTTATTTGGTTCAAGTAGATTTGTTGACATCACTTTTTGAATATGATATCTCTCAAATGGCCGCCTTGAGCCTGTAAGGCGTATTGTGCCCGTTTTGTAGCTGTATGCTAACTATAGGCGCTGTGCCCTGTGATTACACCCACCAGCACTTTCAGGTCCGTCGTACTAAGTTTTTGGAGAAGGTCGCTAGTTTTCTGTTTGGTTCTTTCAAACACAAAAAAACAACAACTTTTAAGTTTTACCAACTTCAGATCGCTCGCGCAGCTGATGCCCGTTGTTTGTTAGTTGACTTAATGACAGTCCTAAGTATTGCTTACAAGCGCGCGGAAGCATTTCGCTGAGAGTAAACGCGAAAAAACGAAATCAGTAATGGATTTCAAACGTAATAGTGTGATTGCATTATATTTGGCTGGAAAATCACAACCAGCTCGAGCACCTTAAAGTAAATAAAGTTTTTGTTTATCGCCCCATTACTCATTACAATGATACTGTCAGCATCGCGAATCGTCATGGAGGTGGTCATCAAAAGACTGCAACGTCACGTGAAATGGTTCAAAACGTGAAGAAGCGACTTGAGCGATATCTCCGACGAAGTGCCAATCATATGGCAAATGAAAATATCTGACCATAGCATCTGCCGCATACTGAAAAATGATCTCAAAGTCAAGATCCAAAAGGCGCATGATCCCACACCAAAGCAGCAACAAGAGGGACGGAGTTGCCGCGTTTCTACGACAGTCGGTTCTACGGTACCGAAACGACCCGGATTTATATCCGACCAAGGGCTGTCACTGCAGCAGCATTCCCCGTATGTAAGTATGGGGAATGTTTACGCTGTTACAACAACAACAACAATGGAGTTGCTTCGCCTGGCCGAAAGCGATCGATTTCCGAACATTGTGTTTTCTGACGAGAAAAATTTTCAAATTGAGCAATTCGTAAACTCTCAAAACCATTGGGCTTATTTGACCACCGTTCCTACGATAATTTGAGTAATCGATTGTCCACCAGGAGGCAGCATCCGCCACAAGTAATGGTTTGGGCCGCTGTAACCGCAGATAGGCGCCCTCCAATCGTTTTCATCGAACCTGGCGTCAAGGTAAATGCGAAATATTATCGGGAAAGTATTCTGGAGGTTGCTTTGAAGCCGTAGTCAGACAAACATTTCGGTAGCAGAGCATGGACGTTTCAATAGGACTCGGCACCGTCTCACAAACCTCGAATGAACCAAGAATGGCTAAAAAACAACGTTTCGAACTTCATAACGTCCACACGATGGCTCTCAAATTCACTAGACCCAAATCGGATGGATTACTCTCTTTGGGCCATTTTGAAATGGAAGGTCCGAACCTCGTCTCGAGACGCTGAAGAAAGCCATTGTCCGTAAGTGGGCCAAAATACCTGCAAGCCACATTCGGACAACTTGCGATGCGTTTCTGGACCGTCTCAAGGCCATAGTGAAGGCAGAAGATGGTCTTATCGAGCAAAAGTAAATTTATTCTTAATTTTGTATTATTTTCACACATTTTTTACTTTAAACTGAATAAAAGTCATTTTCCAGACTAAATTTATCACCTTTTTAATTGGTTACACTTCGAGTGCCGGACCCTGTAAACTATCAGTCACAAATTTATAGTTCGTCCTTTGACAAGCAAAATTAATTTATCTGGCAATGCAGCCTCTTCTACTTTTCAGACTCTATTGACCCATCCTGTTGAAGAAGGCAAGGATCATCATGTTATTTTCGATAAGCGTGTTGCATTTTCAAGTCATGTTAACTATGTTATTTCCAAAGTATACACCGTTTTAGGCTCCATTATAAAAATTACATAGGTATATAAAATTACAAACCTTTATACGCTCATACCCTTCAGTTATTATGTACTGCTTTTACTCGTTCTGTATTAGAGACCTCTTCCCCTAATTCCAATAGGTTGGGGAATAAGTTCGTGGCGTTTTTACCGAACACTTTTATTTAAACAAAAAGCAATAAATGAATCAATAAGTTAATCAATTATATTCGCCGTTGCTGTTTATAACCTCTTTCCACCTCTCGACCAATTTATTAATCCCGTTCCACAAAAAATCGCCTGGTCTGGTGTCAAAGAAGTTTTTGAGCCAGTTTTTAAGGACCTCTTTGTTATCGAAGGTGGCGATATTTATATAGCGACTTTCTCCATTGAATGAAACTGTATATGATATTCTAAATAGGCGTAATTTTATTTAAATAATCTTTAGTTATTAGTAGTCAATTTTTTTTACTTTATTGAAATGAATAAACAAATAATTTTACTTTTTGATATTAAAAAATCTCTTTAGACTTCGACACTTTTTTATTATTATCTGTTGGAAAATGTGAACATAGAGCTAGAATTTCATCCACAACTAATCCCTACTGGGTAGGTGTACGAGTACATATGCACATTTAAATGTGTTTTTGTTTGTTTAATGGTTTCGTAATTTGCAAACAAAATGTTTGAATTGGTTTACTCATTTTCTTTGCCTTTTTTCCTCTAATTTATTTTATTTATCTTCAATTTCACTTAACTCTCTTTCTTTTTCTTAATAAATTAAAATTTTAATACTTTTATTCTGATTTGTTCCAGGTCACATTGCATTCAGTGCATTGGACGATACCTCGCATTCGGTGCATGTCTACAGCATCAACGGCACAAGTCTTGGTTCCAAATACGTACCCGGGCGTGTAACTGGCTTGGATACAGCTACCGATTATTTGGTGGTGGTGGACGATGCTGGTGATATCACCATGAGTCGTTTGCATGGGTAAGTAATAAACGAGCTGGCATTAACGCTACTTGTGTTTGAATGTATGTACATGTGTTTGGGGGTAAATAGCGGTGAAGTTGTATGCCTTTGTGTCCACAAATTTTGCCGGCCGGCAAGCCGCTAATTTGCTTGGTCGGTAGGCCGTTCATAAAAATGATTTAAGTACGCAAGTATGTGTAAATGTTTGCCGGCAAGTTGTTGGGAAAGTCCAATTGTAAATTTTAATTTGGGGACAGGCAAGCAAAGTGAGTTTTTATGCTCAAGCAGAGTGATTGAAAGTTAGACCTTGAGCGTGTTGTCAGGTGACTGAATTTTTAGATTATGAAATAATACGGCATTTTTAAAAACCAACAAAAAAAAACAGTAAGCAAAAACCATAAAAGTCGCTTCTTAACCACTTGTAGAGAAACACTAATATAACTTGAGAGATGAAAAAACTGAGCTAATAAATACACTAAAAATATTACTTTAAATAGATAGAAAGGTGAGTAAGCAATGAAATCAGGAACATACACTAAGCTTCGAGAATTATGCTACTTACTTGGAAATCGGCTACTCAGCATTCATAAACATGTACGAGTATGTCTGGACAGAAGGGAGCTTTAGTTCCAGTCGAAGTTTGTTTCGTGTTTTATGTACGTTTTTAGGGGCATCGTAAAAATGAGGATGTAGAATGAGAATCGTTTTATGATCGCAGTTCATTTTTTCCGCCAATTCACGACTGGTTTGGCGACCGTTCTCCTTCAAAAGTGATTTGAGACGTTCTTCATCGAATTCAGAAGGCCTTCCGCTGCGGGACGTGTCATCGACGTCAAAGTCGCCATTTTTGAACTTTGCAAACCATTTCCATGCTGAAGACTCGCCTATGACACCTTTTCCGAGTCGAAAATGTGTATTTTTGTCTCCTGGGTATTCCATTTCTAAGCCTCGAAACTAATAAAATATTAAATTACTCAAAAATACAATCAACATAGAGCAGCAAGAGTTCTTCGAATGAATACTTACCCTTTGTCAAACAGCAAACAAAAAAATATAAAAACGCTATAAACTTATTACCCAACCTAATATTATATTTACATCCTTTACAGTAATTACAGAAGTAAGGAACCAATACACTCCTTCCTTAATTGCGGCTACCCCCACTTGGAAAATACTACAGTGGTCCGGAATCACAAATTTGAGCTTGATGAGGAGCTCCGCACAGAATACCCAGTAATAAAATTAACTTACACATTTCTTGAAGAAAATTAATCTAAATGCAGCCAGGATCTTTTTTTGTCTAAGGCCCGCAAATTCACGCTAGAATTTACCCGTCCTTCTATACGTGTGCCAGCTAAGATCGCACAATAATTTCGATCCTAGCTGAATAGCCGATAAACCTCCAGCTCATCTGCGACCTTATTTTCTGAAATCACACAACATTTGTTCTTACCAAAAGTTGAAGCATGCTATAATACTCCTTTAGAGCTTGGATATGAAACACTTTGACAATGAATGTAGCAGACTGACAGATAATTCAAATGACTTAAGATAAAATTACTTAAGAATAAATTAAGGTAAAATTTAATTACTTTTTTGTACTATCCCATGTGAATTTCAATGAAATCATGCGTCAAAGTGGTAAAGTTCGGTACCAGCCGAGCTTAGACTTGCAAATTATTTTTATTAAAATTTTATATAGAGATAATTGACGTGCATACTGTTTCATTGTTTATTTGTCGTATTTATTTTTCACTTAATCTTATTTTAAATATATTATATATATATATACATTTTTTTTTCAGGCTAAAACCAGTGTTTGACATTCCACTCCATATTCCAGTACAAACGGTTGTGGTAACACCTGGAAACACACACATACTTGCACCTCTGCGAGACGGGCGGTTGGCGGTGATTGCCGTGCAAGTGCCCTCTGGCAACAATAAAAAGCATTCCGTACTCAACGTTTAGTAAAATTCAGAAACTTGCAGTAAAAAAATTTAGTTAACAAAAGAAAAGAGTTGACTGAAATTTAGACTAGGCAGCCACTAATTCTGATATGTGTCAACAAAAAAATTGAGAGCTAAGAGATAGAAAAGCAACAAAAAATTAATATGTAAGAAAAACTAAAATGTTACAGTCCATATTAACACATGCACACATTTAAGCTCTGGTAAGCTGGATATTTTTTGTTTTTATTCAAAAAGCTTTTCCTTGCACACACCCATATGTTTATACTCAGCGCTGCAGAAGCTAATTCATAAAACCAAAAAAATTATTTATTGCTTATTCAATAGAATACAGCATCAGCAAACCAACAAAATATAAAATTCATAACAAAACAGTCATAAAAATTAGCAACAAAAAAATACAGTATCAAATAAGTGTCAGATCAGTATCAGAGGCATTCAAAGTAAAAGTAAAAGTATGAGTAAAAGTAATCCTTTTTCTGCATTACTCCATAATTTCAAACTTTTATTGACTTACGAGTATTATTGCTTAATTCAGTATATTGATGTATTGTGTAGCTAATTTTGATTTTGGAGTATTCCATTTTCAGCCAACCGGCAGATTTTCCACCGAAATCAAAAATGGTTGAAAAGGGAGGTTTGTAAAATTTGGCGGATAATGTGATATGGTCTATTCAGGTAAAGTGAAATATAGTATCACATTACACGCCTATACTCCAGGGAAAGTTAAGCCCCAAAGAAACATGTACAAAAGTAAGACCCATGCATTTTTTTATAGTTTCATCTATTATTCAGAACTTCAAAAAAAAAAAACATTTTATTCATATGTACGGATGTACAGTGGTGGAAAAAAATAGACTCTTAGCCTTGAAATGCATTTGATCGTTCACATCCCCAATATTGTTGCACAATTGTTTAATATTTTTGTACACGTTTCTTCATTCAAATCTAGTGCTCTCAACAACAACAAAAATATTAACCTTTCCATTAAAAAATAAGAGAAAACACGACTCCTGCTCATAGAGTACCTAAACAGGCTGGCAAAAAAAATAGACTTTTTTTCATTTTATTTCAAATAACAGCTATTTCACTAAAAAAAGGATACAAAACTTTAAAGACGCATTAATAATTAATGGGTGAACCTCGATTTTGGACTACAGCAGCGCACCTTCGGGGCATCGAGTCCACGAGCCGCTCAATCTGTTCCTTTGGGATTGTTTGCCAAATCTGTAACACTTTTCTCCATAGATCCATTTTATTCGTAGCTTTTGGCATATTAGAGAGCTCTCGCTTCACTATTCCCCATAAATTTTCAATTGGGTTGAGATCTGGGCTCTGCGAGGGCCATTCCAGTACCCGAATACCTTCATTACGCAGCCAAGTTTTTGTTACAGTTGCAGAGTGCTTCGGATCATTGTCTTGTTGAAAGCGCCAAATTATCGGCATCTCCTCTGAAGCATAAGGCATCATAACATTTTGTAAAATATCCATGTATTTTGCCGAATCCATTATACCATCGATTCGGTACAATGGCCCAACACCATAGTATGAGAAACAGCCCCATACCATTATACTTCCGCCTCCGTGTTTCACCGCTTTTTTTTTTGTATACCGTGCTGTCAAAACCGTGACATAAGTGCGACCATCGCTGCTAAAAAGATTCATTTTGCTTTCATCAGACCATAGTATATTTCTCCAATATTTGCTAGGCTCATTTAAATGCTCATTGGCAAAAGACATTCTCTTTTGGATATTGTTTTTACTTAAAAGTGGAACATTTTTCGCTATGCGCCCGGGTAAATTTGCTAATTCTAAACGATAACGAACGGTTCGCGAACTGATAGGCAGGTTCAAAGTGTTTTTAATTGCATTGGATGTGGCAAAGGGCTGCGACTTCGATATTCGGATCATAGCGCGGTCTTCTAGTATGGTCGTCTTCCGTGGTCTTCCCCGTTTTTCGTCGGTTCTATTTTTGCTTTTAAGTGCATTTCTCACTAAATGATCGGATCTTTTAACAATTTCGGCAATATTTTTGATGGTATAACCTTTTTTCCGAAGATTTTCTATGATTTTTTTTTCACTTTCGGTACAATGAACGCGGCGACCCATTTTACAAACTTTCAATTCAAAAGCACGTTAGTGAATAATTATTCATGACAATACAATACTGGACCAGCTGATTTCTTTGATTTGAAAAATTTTAAGTGGAAATTAACGGAGCTTTTCCCATTTAAACTGTTATGAGTCTATTTTATTTGCCAACCTATTTAGGTACTCTACGAGCATGGATGGTGTTTTCTCTTTTTTTATGAGGGGAAGGTAAATAATTTTGTTGTTGTTGAGAGCAGTATATTCAAACAAACAAACGTGGCCAAAGATCGGTATTTAATATTGCAATAATATTTAAGATATGAACGATGAAATGCATATCAAAGGTAAGAGTCTATTTTTTTCCACCACTGTATATCTTTAAATAATTCATGAAAATTCTTAAACTAAATTAACAAAACTTCAAATAAAATACATAGATAGATAATTAATTTTTGAAGAGATCTTAAGCTCCAATAGCTTGCCGTTTAGGAAGGCATTTATTGTGTGCCCAAACTAAATCGCATTGTAAACACGATAGCCATGTTGTGTGGCCTAGGTCAATCTAAAAGACCTTATTACAAAAAGCGCACACCGTGTCATTACTACGTGGAGTCTTCCTTGAAGGAGTCTTCATCTGAACTCGGCAGTTGCAAACTTTCTTCAGATTCGCTCGAAGAACTTTCCCTATTTGGCTTCTACGCTTATTGCCGCTACGGGATTTAATTGGCTTATTCTTACGCTTCTCGATATTTCTTATGCTCTCCTCCAAAGATGCTTTGTATGTCGATGTTGGTAATACCGTCGCAGCAGATCGTTTACCTCTGGAGCTAGTAGGCTGTTTTATTTTCGGCGGTGGTGAAATCTCCCAAGGTGTTATCAATTTCCTCATAGCTGCGCTACTAGTACTGGCGATCGGTTCTTCTAAGTTTGCTTGCATAGAAGCTTCTTCTTGAAATCGATCTTCTCTTTCAGCGATAAAGTAGCTTCTTGAAATATATGTTTATCAAAAGGATAAATTCCAGTACACTTAAACCCATTTATTGCTATCTGAGCTGTTTGAACTTTAACATATGCTTTTGAGAACAACTCAACAACGTCGAATTGGGTTATTTTTTGGCCTTGTTCTCTCATATGTCTTCTTATTTCGTCATTATAATACGTCTTAAGTGGCCCCATAAACGATTTATCGAGAGGTTGCATTTGTGGGTACAATGCGGTGGTAAAGATATAATTACAACACCATTTAGACGAGCTTTGTCAAGAACCTCAATATTTCGCGTATGACTATAGTGGCCGTCTAAAATGAGCAGCACTGGGTTTTCTTTCGAAGGATTTGTGAACAGTAGGAAATGATCAAACCATTTAGAGAATATTGGTATTTGTATCCAGCCGGATATATGGCAAGAAAAATCGGAGCCAGGAGTGGGATGTTTTATTAACAGTGGAGAATGTTTTTTTCCGGAAAAATAAAAAAGGGTGGATCAAAAGCCCCCTCTGCACTCATACAGTTCACCACGATAATGAGTGATCCTCTTTCCGCTGACGTCATACATCCAGTTTGCCTTTTTCCTTTCGCCGCCAAAATTTTTGGTTGCCTACTTTGAACAATAGAAAATCGGGTCTCGTCGACGTTCCATATTCGCGTTGGAGCGAAATTATACTTTTCGTACTCATTCTCTAATAAACTATAAAATTTGTTAACACTTTCCACATTAAATCTTTAACCCTAACCATTGAGGTTCCTGTCGCACTTCGTAGCCTTATTTCAGACTTGTGTTTTTTTAGAAAGCCATATAACCAATCCTTGCCCGCGCATTCCTTTATCAAAGGGGTTGTCAATATGGTTGCGCTTCGCTATTTGAAACGCGAGAGAGCGAATATCACTGCGAGTGAGTCCCCAAAACCGCGACTACATATCCTTAACATACTTTACTAATTCCATTTCTAAATCTGGGTTAAATACGGGTTTACGCCCAAATGGCGTGTTCAAAATGTCGTCTATAAATCGGTCACTGCGAGCGACTCTTTGCAACGTTGCAAGTGGCACACAAAATGTTTTTGAAGCCAAGAGTATGCCCATCTTTTCTCCTCTCACAGCTAAAATGGCTTTCCTCATACTCTCGGCATCCCACTTTCGAATATCGCCTTTCTTGGGCTTGGCCTAACAAAATATAGCAAACTAAATCTTTTTTTGGTGCCAATGGGTTGTGCGTTTAATGTAATATGGTATATCACATTAGCCGAATTAAACTTTTTCTTTTGTATTAAATTAATTTTACGACCGCACCACTCAATGAAATTTTTCGCAATGAGAGCAAACGAAGCATTCGCCAGCATGTATAATTCTGCTGCAGCGGTTTTTTCCCGTTATGCATATTTTCAACAAAAAGTTCTTGTTGAATCATATATAGTTCAGAAAAAAAGCGGGTATATCACAATACCCGAAGTCACTCTATGTACATATGTATGAGCCACATCATGTGAATTCAATGGTTGTTGAATGGTATTCGTTTCATTCTTTGCCAAAAATTCACGGATAATCATGTCACTGTGCGACAGTGTAAAATCCACTAGTTGTTTTCATACAAATCCTTTATTTTTGGCGAATGTCTCATAATGCCCAAATAATAGTCCTTATATTATTAACTATCTGAACTTCTGGCGAAAATTCGTGGGTACAATACCGTTTAATCCATAAAAACCTTGAGAAACGACTTGTTTTTTATTGTGGTTCATTCAGAGCCCTTCACTCTCCTGATGTCTGGATTGCGTGTAGTGCCCATAAACCCACGTCTTGGTTCCAATAATGACGCTTTTAATGAATGTTGGGTCGGATTCAGCCTTGGAAGTCAAGTCTTTGATGATATCAACACGACCCCGTTTTCGCATGCAATTCCGGTCCTTTGAAACCAACTTTGCAGCAAGGAGACACAAACCCAAATCATTAACTACAATGTCCTGCACGGATCCATAAGCAATGTTGAAGTCCTCTTCCACTTTATTGATGTTTTCATCAATTTTCGATGTCGACGTCCTGCCACTTCTTTCGTCATCCTCGATAAGCTCGCGATCTGTTCTGCAGGCTTCATGCCACTCGGCTCGTTAAACGATTGTATCATAACGATGGCATCATTGCCGAAACAGTTGCCCTACATTTCTAATGTTTTCGAGCGTTTGAATCCATTTTTAACGCGATATACAATACTTCTGTAAAGTCAAATTCATTTTTAGACCTGTATAAAATGGAAAACACGTGCAGAGGTTGATTTATTTAAGACAGATATGGCCATTTAACAAAAAAACAAAAACTTAAATCAGTTTACTTAGAGCGTCACCCGGCGGTTGTTCCGGGAACTTTTTGATCAAGGGGGTATGTTTGGGAACTCAAACGAGGTCTTGTCGACGATAGCATGAAAGTTTGATAAATAAGGCTCACAAGTAAGACCATATATTCGCGTTTTTATGTTCGCACTTGCGGGCCTAAGGATGTCGATGTCGATAGCGAATAATGAAATATTATCTTGTGTCGTTTGAAAGCGATTATGGTTGTTGATGAATATGCAATGTGTTGTCGTTTCTGTTGTCGAAGTTGATGGAACCGTTTATATACGTTAAGTGGTGTTAATGCCTGGATTACTGGTGTTTTAGTTGCCCGAGCAAGTATTGCACTTTGCTTGGCTGTTATGGTTCCGTGAAAGGCCAGTTGCCACTTAAAACCCCCGTGATCATTTCGCCTTCCTCCGGTTAATATTCTGCTGTCATCTTCCTTCGTCAAGACTATTTATCACCAATAAGTGTTGAGTTCATCAATTGATCGATCTGCTCACCTATCATTGATTGTATTGGTTTTTTGGGTTCGTTTTTCATAATTTTCTGTGATCGCATGCGGCTTTTTCGCACAATAATTGTTTTTCTTTTCTTTCTTTTTTTTTGTCATCTTTGCTTTCCATTTTGAAACACAACAACAAACATATGTATGTATGTACGTAAAAACATATCACAGTTTAAGAAGTTCGAAAAAAAGCTCTGCAATATTCAATTTTGAGCGGGCAACTGTTTATGCTTCAGTTCGGCAAGAGCATCCAGATAAGGTCTTCAATATATTGTGCACCCAAATTCAAGTAATAATATTATTACTTACTCAGCTACTAGAAATTACTTTTTGTTTTTTCCAAGTTGGATTCGGTCCACTTTAAAAATGATTTATACATCAGTTTGCATGTCTGTGTTACACTTTGACTCATTCCCACTCTCACTGGAACAAAAGAGTGAAATTAGACGATAACAAAACTTCTCTCGCCTGATGATACGCAAAAACTACCTACTATGCGATTTGAATTTACCTACAATAAAATCAAAGATCCTGCAAACAAAGGTTTAATTGAAGATGTTCCACTCTCCATTTAAGTATTGCTAAAGTCAATTTGGCAAAGCAGAGAAAAATTGTGAATGTCATGAAAAGAAAACTAGAAATATGTATTATAAGCATTAGCCTCATAAATAGATATTATAATATGATACATTCATGGTAAGGTAAATGCATCGTACGAGCATACCATATATTAAATAGTTATATAGTATAGTGACATAACAAAACATACAAAATCGTACCATATTGTGCGATTGTATTGTGAGGTATTATACTACTTAATGTAGGTATTGTATTGTATCGATGGTATTCAAACTCTTACATTGCGATGTTGCAACAAACAATATGCATATATTATATATTATTTGTAGTAATGTAATGTAATTGATCGTTTAATGAAATTCTAAATATTAAAATGGGCGTACAAGTCATACACGAAAACGAAAATATATAAATAAATGGGCGTATTGACGTACATACATAATCCAAATATGATATATGTATATATGTAATATAGGTGAGTCTGTACAAGCATTATGTTGCGGGGAGAATCCTTTATATGTTGCAATAGGACCAAGTTGATAGATAGGGATTGGTCTTTTAGCGCTGCAAAGAATACCTCGTGAAGCACAATCTGCAGGATTCTGTTCAGAACGAACGTGGTTCCAACATTCGGGAGGCAGAACTTCTTGAATATCAGCGACGCGGTTGGCTATAAATGTCACCCATCTGCTGGGGGAGCTTGTAACCACGCCAATGTTATAACTAGTAGAGTCAGTCCAAGCGAAAAGCGGATAGCGGAGATCAGACCAGCGGTACAGCACGCTTCGCACTCAAGATGATCGGCGCATAGTTCAAGACGTGGGAACGTTGTCGGCTTAAGCGGAGCTACCTTGGTTTTCGACAAAATTAATGACACAGTAATGCTACCGTCGCTTTGTGCATACAAAACGGCGGCGTAAGCGCGCTCGGACGTGTCTGCGAATACGTGCAATTGCGTAAATGACCCAGCTACTTCAGTACCAAGCCAACGCTTTACCTTCAAATGTGCTAATTGCTTGAGTTCTATGCGATGCTCCAACCACTTCGTTGCGATAGACTGAGGAATGATATCATCCCAACCTACCTTAGTGCGCTATATGTCTTGAAACCAAATTTTTGAATTTAGAGTTGCTGGAGCAAGTAGGCCCAGAGGATCGAAGACCGTACTTGCAACTGATAGAAACATGTGCTTGGTCAACTTAACTGGCGGTTCCCTCAAATTAATGGTAAGCGTGAGGTAGTTTCCCTCTGTGTTCCAGATAAGACCTAAAGCGTGAACATCCTTATCGTCGACAATATAATGTGATATGTTCGTAGATGCATTGGAAATGCTTGCATTTAGTTCAGCGCAATTCGATGCCCACTTACGAAGCTCGAACCCCCCTTCCCTCAATATTTCGGATATATTTTGCTGCAACAATCGAAGTTCTTCTTTACTAGATGCACCAGTAAGTAGATCCATGTAAAAATCCTTGAGAATAACACTAACAGCCCCAGCACAACCACTCGACGAATCTCTTGCTGTCTGTTGAAGTGATCGTACAGCTAGATGGCACGCAGCTGCCACTCCACACGTTACGCGAAAATCTGGGATAGGCAGGGATGGGTGGCTACGCCATACGATGCGTTGTAAATCGGCTTGTTTTAAGAATACGCAAAGTTCCTTTGGACCCATTTGTCAATTAATGGAATACGTTTCGCCGTTTATCTGCCACTCGCCATAATTAGCTTTCTTTTGCTATGTGTTGGCCCACCGGTGTTTGCCATTAATCTACTTAGCAGAAAGTACGCCTGCAGTCAAGTTGAATTTTGGGTCACTAGGGATATGTCGCCTATTTGCATGCTGACCTCGAATGACATGTGACTTCGTGTCATAAGAATGACTTCGGTTTTATGTTTAGCGAGTTCCAGGCCGTGGTCCTCAAGCCATATTTGCGCCCTTATCATGACTTGGTTCAGCTTCCTTCTAGCGTCCTCAGTGTCCCGAGCTGGTATGACCGCCACTATATCGTCCGCGTATCCCACTAGATATGTTTCTTCTGACATTTTTATGCTCAATATCTCGTCGTAGCTCAGATTCCAGAGATCGGAGACGAGAATAGATCCTTGATCTGCGCCAGACGTTATCGCTATTGTTTCCTGACCATCTGGTGTGTCGTACAACAGTTCACGCTCACTCAGGTAGCTCTTGAGAATCCTTAGCAGGTATGCAGGTATTCGAAAGCTTTCTCGTAGTGCCTTTATAAAGTCTCCATTGTAGGCTGTTAAAGGCGTTTCGTACATCAAGAGTTGCTAGGACGGTCATGCGGTTCGGGTAGTGGCGTTTGCGTTGAGCGCTGCTTACCACCTTCTCTATTGTGCCAAGTGTCAATTTTCCTCGTCGGAAACCGTGTTACCTTGCTGACAATCCTCCTGCTCTCTCAACAGACTCTGTAAGTCTACGCTGTATGAGTTTCTCAAACAATTTCCCGACGCTATTCAGCATGCAAAGCGGAGGCCAGGCTGACGGTATCGCTCGGTCACCCTTACCATTACTGCTCAGAGTCACTTTCTGTATTTTCTACAGGTTGGGGAAGATGCTTTGAGTAATGCATACATTGTAATCGATAAGAATCACATCCGGTCGGCTTTCAGCCACAAGCTTGAGAGCTTCGACTGGAATACCATCTGGGCCTGGAGCTTTGTTGCTTGCCGCGGTTTTAAGCGATTCCTCAGTGAAGGATGGAAGCATCTCGTCACCTTGGGCGTCTCAGTCCCCACACGGTATAGGGTGCGTGGGGAACAGTCTGCTCACTATTTCGCTGATAGCATCACTGTCTAGCCGTACGGCTGTGGAGTTGGCGTTTAGCTTCCGCGTTACAATTTTATAGCCCAGACCCCAAGGGCTGCTACTTAGAGCCCTTCGAAGTTCCTCCCATTTTGCCTTCTTACTGGCGATGATTGCTTGCTTCAACGCTTTTCGAGATTGCCTGAAGTTAGCAGCTTCCGCCTCTGCTTTTCTGTTTCGTCTGGCTCTGGTGTACCTTCTTCTATTACGGAAGCCGGTTCTTCTGAGATCTGTGATTTCTGATGTCCACCAGTACACAGGTCGTCTTCTTGAACGTAACTCTGTGCGAAAAATACCTTCAACTCTCTTTTTATGAGCAGTGATAAACGTGGAAGACCGCCAAGAATACGGGCAGACGATGTTGAAATTTACGCCTCGTAAATGCTAGGAGAAGCGTCGTAATGAACCGAGTCGTATGGAGCGCACACCCCGAGCTGTAATTGTAAAATGTTGTGCATTGCTGCCTCTTAAAAATGGTGTTGATTTTAGCCAAATATTATCCTTTTTTTAATTAAATTTTACTCACTTAAAATAAATAAAAATAGTGTGAGAAATATATCGAAATGGGTTATGAATGCAAAAATTAAATTTGATAGTTTCCATATGAAAATAAACTAAAACAACGCAATTTTATTAGCTTTTAATATTTTGTCTGCAATTATTCTTCTGCCCTTTTGTGTGCGGACTTGTATGCCTATAATTGGTTAAACTACATAGTTTTTGAAATCTGCTGCATTAAAAAACAAGCACAAACCAAACATGTGCATACACGTATATATATGAGTATATTCTAAGATGTGTTGCAAAGAAAAAATGTACGAAAGTGTCAAAAATAGAATAGAAATGTATAGAATTAACCCTACTGTATTGCATTGCGTTGTTTTACAATAATGTAATATGATTATGCATGTATGTATGTATATCGAATGTGTAATTTATAAAAGTGCAACAGTTGAGCAGAAGATAAATAAATTTATAAATAAAGCTATGCAAAAATATAAGCGGAATGTTATTTTATTATCACTCCTTGTAATAAAACGTGCATACAACTGGGAACATGAAAATAGCAGTACCTTTGAAAAATTATCTTGAAATCATTTATTTTTCCTCTATAAATCATGCAAACGAAAATTTCAATACCAAATGTCTACGAAGGCTTAAGGGATTCCAAATTTGTAGGTTAGGTTAGGTTGGACATGGTCGATCCTGCAGATCGCACATACACCAGAAATTGAGCCATAGTGATACAAAATATTTGTATGGAGAGTTTAAAAAATTTATATATTGTCTTTAATACGCAGTTTATATAATTTACGTAGGCTGCTAATTTTTAGATCTGCCACACTTTCTAAGGTTGAAAATTATGCAGAATCTAAGCAATTTATTCGTGTTTTGCTAAGTGCAGGGCAGGGAAATCGCATTGCGATTGTGTGGTAAAAGTGCAAGTAAGATTTACGAATTGCTGCTAATGTTTCGAGAATGTTTGCTTACCGCACCATCAATCGTTTTTCCCAAACGTCTGAAGTGACAGACAACATAAAGTGGTCGTCCGTGCGTGCCTCGAACCAGGTAGCCATAAAAGCCGTTCGAGAAAGACTTCACGGAAATCTCTTTAGAAAATCATGTCCAGTGATGTGAATGTATCGATCAGATCCATGTTAAGACTAATTAGAGATGATCTCTACATGAAAGCCTTCCGTCGCTCAACTGGTCATTTTTGGACAACGCGCTTGAAGAAAATTAAACTCGACAGATGCAAGCAGCTTCTTCGTTGGTACGCGGTTAACGGGCATGAATATATTATTTTCACAGATGAGAACATTGTCACTGTTGAAGAAGTTTTCAATAAGCAAAATCTATGCTAAATCGTCTAAACACGCAAAAAATGTTGTTCCAAGAGTTCAGCGTGACCACCATCCAGGAAATTAGAAGGCGTGGTGAAGCAGTTGAACAGTACGCTCTTTAATAAAAATAGTTTGATCTTCTAGCAAGATTTCGCTCCAGCCCATAAGGTAAAAACCTCCCAGCAGTCCCAACAGTGGCTAAAAAAAATATTCCTGGGTTCATAGCGGCAAAAGAATGACCGTCTGGAAGTCCAAATCTAAATCCATTGGACAGTTTGTGGTCAGAATTGGAGAACATGGCCTCTCAAAGACCTCACAGAAATTTGAAGTGTCTCAAACAATATTTGGTTCGAGCAGCGACGTTAATATCTATGGAAACCGTGCGTGCTGCAATAGCTGAATTGCTTAATCGTTTGAAGATTTGTATAAAAGCAAATGGTGACCATTTCGAATGAAAGTTTATCATTGTTGTTGTTCTTTTCTATTTTAACATTTAAATAAAACTAGCTTCATTAAAAAAGTATTATAATTTAATATCTATAACGAACCTAACTTGTAACAGTATTTATGGCAAGACCAAATGTATCCAGTCGTTTCCTTGTGTGCTGGAACTCTGTAGATGATGGCTTGCTTCTCAGTTCTTAGCTCATTAATCTTGTTCCAGCATTGTCGTAGGCAACGTGAGTTTGTTGTTGTAGCAGCATAAACATTCCCCATACATATATGGGAAATGCTGCTGAAGTAACAGTCCTTGGCCGGATATAAATCCGGGTCGTTCCGGTAACGTAGAACCGACTGTCATGGGAACGAACGTGAGTTTGTCAATACAGCTGCTATTGCATTGATCGCTACTTGGATGTCAATGTAAAAGTTTATTTGAGTTGCTGCGTAGATCTCAGCTTGGGACACACTGCAGTAGTCCGGTAATTTGTATGACTTTCATTGCTTATTTCCGAACAGAATACTGCGGCTCCTACACCTTCTGCTTTCTTTATGTGTAAAGTTTATTTGAATAAATCTAGCAATTACGTAAATAACTGCCTTTTAAAGTGCAACATTGAAATATCAGTGCATTTAGTCTTTTGGGGTAGGGAATACTAATAAAATTTTTCACTGATTTTGACAAAAATACGCCTTTATTTTTTATTTATATTTTATTTAAATTTTGGCGAGTGTCTTGCACATACTATATATTTCTTATGTTTTGACTTAGTTTCTGAAATTGAGAGGAGATGGAAGATCACAGAAATAGAAAATATTATTTGGTGTTCAGCAAAAATGATTTTAAATGTAATTAAATTTGTGGAAAACCCGGAAAGAAGAGGAGGAAAACGATAAACTTTCCTGCAAGTCGATCGTAGAATTGTAAAGTGCTCCAAGAGAATCCCATGAAGACTTACTTACTTAGGTGGCCATAACAACCCGTTACCGAGTTACGGCCGACCTCACTAGCTCTCTCCAGGCGCCTCTGCTCCGCGCGCGCCTTCTCCAATTCTGTACACCAAGCGAGCATAGGGTTTCCTCCACCTGGTCTTTCCACCGGAGCAATGGTCTTCCTCTGCGTCGGCTCCCTTGGACTTCGCCCTCGAACACCTTCTTTGCTGGAGCTTCTTCATCCATACCCACGACATGCCCTAGCCAACGCAGGCGTTGGATGGCGATGCGTTGAACTACATACGTCAATGTCGGCGTAGAGCTCATACAGCTCGTGGTTCATTCTTGAACGGTAGTCTTCGCCAACGCGCACAGGACCGAAGATCTTACGAAGAACTTTTCTCTCGAACACCCCAAGAGCGGCTGCATTGCTTTGTGACACTACCCATGCCTCTGCGCCATAAAGCAACACGGGTATGATGAGCGTCTTGTAAAGTGTCAGTTTGGTCATGCGAGAGAGGGCTCGACTACTCAATTGCTTACTTAGCCCATAGTAACACCTGATTCTCCGATTCTCCCATGAAGACGGCCATACAAATTAAAGAAAAGGTGAACTTGCTTCTGACAGGACTGTGCGCAGTAGACGGGAAGGTGGATAAACAGCTCTCGCAGCCGACGAAAAAAGCCACTACTGACACCAAAACATTTGTAAGGCAAAACATTTGGAAGCTGCAAGAAAACATGCATGTGGCGCAATATTTTACGGACTGACGAGTCTAAAATAATTCTGTATGGCGACACGGGTTTATGAAAATATGATGAACGTCCTCTTGGCATGGAAAATCAGCTACAATGCGCTCTTAAAACCATTAAACATGCGGACTCAAAAATAATGGTATGGGGCTCCAAATTGGTGACATAATGGACACCAATATTTATGTGAAAATATAGCAGAATACCATATTGCAGAGAGGAAATGCCAAAAATGGGTCTACCAGCAGGATAATGACCCTAACATACGATGGGTTTCGTGAAAATAAAATTGTGCAAAGTTATGCAATGGTCAGCTCAGATCCCCCACCTCAATCCTGTAGAAATCTGAGGGGGATTTAAAAAGTGCAGTACACAATTCCAAACCGAATGAGAATCAACAGGAAATTCAATTGTAGGAAATTGTTAAAGATGCGTGGCTGAACATTCCGGAGAAGATTTTTTCTCATTGGATACTGCATAATTTGGCAATCGCCCAAAGAGGACTCGTGTCGTATGGTTTAAAGAAATGTTGAAAAAATTCAGCCGCGGTAGTTCAAAACAAGTCTACGACATCGTTACAGGTAACGATGTTTCAATAAGAGCTGGAAACAAAACAGTAATCGGCAGTAAGGGTGTTCCAAGATAGAGTTTAATCCAATAAAAGGTGTTCGTGGAAGAAGCTCCTTAAAGCAAATGATCGCCTCCTGTTTTCGAAAATCTAGTCATGACATAACTGTACCACCAGATCAACTTAAAACAGTCTATTCTGAGTGGTACATAACCATTTGTTTGCAAAATGTTTCTGGAGAATTCAGAAAAATCAACCAAAGACGAATCGTCTTTGAGCCAAACAATGTGAGCTCTCACGTACTATATATGCTCACACAAGAGAGTTTTTGAGAACTGAAAATATCAATTAAAATAAAATGCAAGATTAGCATTCTTCAACGCCTGAAGAAGCTGTTAAAGCCTTCAAACAACTCGTTTTGAAGGTATCCACTTCTGTGTGGCAAAAATGCGTTGAAAATTGTTTCTAGCGATTGTAGAAGTGTATCGACTTTTAATCCATTTTCGGCAGTTGGTCGATTTTTCGACCACCAACTTCGGACTCCAATATCTCAGAGACTAAATGTAAATTTATTGATCAGTTTTCAGAAGTTTTAAATTTGGAATTTAGTTAATTTCTAGAGCATAATTTTTTAGGAAAAAAAGGTTCAGGGCAGATTTTTGTAAAAGAATGAAATTATCACTATTTTTACGTGTTTTTTGTGCAAATGAAAAAATAATGAAAAACAAAACAAACAAATAATTGTTACTAATTTATTGTGAAGAGAAAAGATGAAATTAAGAGAATCAAAAAAGTAACATATCGATATTGCAATAATTTTTACTGTTTCATGGACGTAAACTTTAGTCGTCGAGAAATCGACCGCTGGCCAGGAACTGGCATGTAGGATAGAACAAAATCTAGCAATATGTTTTTCTTATTGAAAGAGATGGAAGTGAGTATCTTTGTGGAAGAAATGTTTTCTGAAATTGGTAAGCAATCAATCCTTTTTGTATACGTATATATAATTGCACCATTTTGTAGGCTCAAAATCCCCCTATGATCTCTTTACATTGTTTTTTGATAATAATATTATCACAAATATTGCCACTTTCACAAATGAGTATGCAAACCAACACAATGCTCCAATTAACATCACGCCAATCGAAATACGTAGGTTTATTGGAATATTGTACCTATCGGGGTACTATACTTTGCCACACATTGACCACTACTGGTCTGTTCGACCGGACATGGGGGTTCCAATTGTGAAGCAGGCTATGAGTCATAATCGGTTTAAAAAAATTAAGCAGTTTTCCATCTCGCTGACAACATGAATTTAAACGCAACTGACCGTTTTGCGAAGGTTCGTCCTATTACTGACGCTCTCAACAAAAGGTTTATGCAGTTTGGAGTCTTTAGCCATAATCTCTCTATAGACGAACAGATGATTCCATACTTATCAAGGGAAAGCCAATCCGGTTTGGGTTTAAAACATTGTGCTTATGCTCTGAAAGTGGGTACTTATTTTCTAGTTCATTGTACGGGGGAGCAGCAACCCCTCACGGTAAAACTATTGGCCTAGGCGCACACACAGTCTTAGACTTGCTTGTCAACGTATCTGACCCTGAGTGCCACATCATTTTCTTTGATAATTTTTTCTCTTCATAGCATCTAATGTGCCTTCAGAACGAACGTCGATTTTTTGCAACTGGTACTATACGCGAAAATAGAATGGGCGATACTCCTTTGAGAAATTTAAAAAAAGAAATACGAGGAACATTTGACCAACTACTTGATCATCAGCAAGAAATATTGACTGTTCGGTGGAATGATAATGCTGTAGTCAATGTTATAACTAATAACTCCACAGTCAATCCAATTATTAGCACTAAAAGATATTGTCGGAAGAAAAAATAAACTATCACTGTCCCGCAGCCAAAAGTTATTCAATAGTATAATCATGGCATGGGTGGTGTGGATCTCCATGATAATGCGGTGGCAAATTGTAGAATATGTATGAGAGGAAAAAATGATGGTGGCCAATATGGACCAATGCTCTTGGTAACGCAATGGTCAATGCATGGAAACTTCATTGTATGATAGCAAAAATTGAAAAGATAAAACCACTCTCACAATTTGATTTTCGTTCCAAAGTCACAACAGAATTATTGAATTACGACAAGGACGAGGACGAGTATGAAAACAAACATGGAGATCAAGGTCCATCGAACCTTCCGCGGATCAATGAAAGGGCACACGCCGTCATGAGAAGCATTGAAAACAAATTTCGGCGGTGTAAATTTTGCAAGAAACATACTATTTTTACTTGCAAAAAATGCAATACTCATTTACATACTAAATGTTTTGATGATTATCATAAAAATTTGTAAGCTGACTTTTCTATCAATAAAACAACAAAAAAATATTTGTATTTGAGATAAAATGAAATAAATTGACTTCATGTGCTAAATTTTTTTCATAAATGTTGTATTTTTTTTTAATATATTTAACGGTTTTTGGCCAGCGGCCGATTTTTCGACCAGTCCATATCTAAAACACCGATGGTCAGATTTTTTTTTTTTTTAATTTTTCTTGATTATGGTCCTATAAGCACTGACTAAAAAGGATATGGGAAAATTATGTCGAATTCTTGTAGCGGCCGAAGATTCTTTAAGGGGAATATTTTGAAAACAAAGCCTTTATGATTACTTTCCTGTGGTTCCATTATTGGGCCTAAAATACTCGTATGTACAAAAGCAACCCTCGTATTACATTAATTATACAAAATGGTTTGTTACGAAGATGGGAGATAAAAGAATCCCCTATCACTTTCATTGAATTCCACTATTTTCAGTTAAAAATATAAAAACTACAAATTCCACTTAATTTTCAATTTTATTCAATTTTTTTTCTTTGCTTGTTTATTGTATAGTTTTTTTGCACAATCTCAACACATATAATTTATGTTTTCTTTAGATTTTAACAATTCTATGTGTATTATTTAAAACATCAGTTTCGTATAAAACTATATTATACATAAATGTATTCAACTTAGTTAAGCATAAATTAGTTTAATAAGTTAATTAAAAAAAACTTAAAATAAAGGCAACTTAAATATTTCAGTATATAAGTATGTACGCAAGTGTAGGTGAATTTTCTGGAATTACAAAATTAAATTTATGGAATCTGGAGTGCGGGTAAGTGGTTGCGGCATTTTATTATCTTCTGATGGCCGACTATTGTAATGATTTATTTGGTAGGTTCAATAAATAAATTAATGCTTAATGATATGAATGGATTCTTGTACGTATTTTTAGATGTGCGCTGGCGTGTGTGTGTGTGTGTGGTTGTAAATCGAGATGTATGCAAATATTAATATTTATACTTTGTATATTAGTTTCCAACAATTTCAGGAATAAATATTGGCTATAGATTGGGCAAAATATATTATTATTATTTTTTTTTTTTTAATTAAGTGAAAATTAAGTACTACTGCCAAATGTCTTCTGTTTTTTCATAAAACTAAGGTAAACACACACATAAGTGACTGATCTTATTAAATTAATAAACTAATGACTAACACAAACTATAAACTATAAAACTAGTTTTAAGAAAAAATTATAAAATAAATATGAATAACTGGAATGAATTTGGTATGACTGTTATATACATATGTATGTATGTATGTTTGCTGCGAATGCATTCGAGACGAGCCAAATTCTGATTGAAAAAAAAAACATTAAAATGATTAAACCAAATATTTGCTAATGTTTTTGCTTGTGCACTACCACTGGAGAATACCTTGAATGGCGTGAATAATTGCATTGCAAACAAATGTAAATATACGTAATTCAAAAGCCAGTATGTGTTTCTAAAAAAGTAAAATTTTGAATTTAATTTAGGTGAAAAAGTTTACACTTACAAAGGAAAAATTATTTTATACGGTTTTGACCCAAGTCGTGGTAACTATGTATGTATGTGTGTATTGTATGTTGACTTGTAATAATTCGATGTGATCACTTGTTTGTATATGTAGATATATATAATATTACAATAAGCGCTATACTATTTTTTTCTATGTATGTACATCTGTACTTGTATGAATAATAAAGAGACTGAGCTGGTTACATTTCATTAGCATTTTTGTTTGTTTAAAAAATTACGCATTACAGTATGTGCGTATCTTCAACTTGTGTATACTTTTCTTTTTTTACTTTAATAAAATAGCCTATCGTGATTTGGTATGTTCTTTTTTTGTATTTGTTTTAATTTTTTAAGACTTTTAAAACTTAATAATATTTAATTACTTTTTTTTCTTTTTTTTGTAATATTTTATATTTTTGTTTTGGTTTCGGAAATTTTATAAGATTTTTTTTTTTTTTTTTTTTTGTGTTTTAATTTTTTAATTTTTCACTTCTGTGTTGTTTTTGTTTTTTTTAATATGCATTCGCAATATGGGGTAGCACCTTTGCAGGCATTTTAACTATCTATAATAAAACGTACAATACAATGGTATAATATTTCACTTTAGGAACCGTTTTTTCATGATCGTGTGCATTCATATACATACGTACATCTGCCTAGTGGCACATTAATATGGGCGTATTCTATGTGTGTTTACGAGCGTAAGATGGATGGGGATATTTTAATATTTCCGCAGTTGGTTTATTTGTCCTCTTTCTGCAAAGGAAGAAAAAATAAAAACAAAAGATTTTTTAATAAAATATTGATTTTTGCATCTGGGTAGTGCAGAAGTGGCTGAGAAAACTTGTTAAAGATGCCTGACTGTGTGAAATTAGTTTTTATACATCCATACATGTTATATATATAATATATATTAGGGCGGGTCGATTTAAAAATCGCTCATTGCTCTGTGAAAATCGTATTCTAGGGATCAAAATAAGAAACTTTGCCGAAGGAACCATACCTCTAAAACGAATTCTGATGTCCCCCAATTTGGGTCGAACGAAAAATCCCACTTTGACCCATTTAGAGTGCTCCAATCGAATCCAAATGTATGACCGACCCCCACTAACTTTGGACGGCCGATCCACCCATGCCAGTGGCACACCCGCTGGAACTCCCCTGGGGGGTTCCCCATACAATCATTTCAAAATATCACCATTTTTGGCCTTTACATGAAAAAAGAAACTAAAAAGTTCGACCCAAATTGGGGGACATCAGAATTCGTTTTAGAGGTATGGTTCCTTCGGCAAAGTTTCTTATTTTGATCCCTAGAGTATGATTTTCACATTGCGTTAATGAACACTAATTTTGATAAGAAAGTTTTATCATTTGAACGTGCTGTTCAATCGTGTAACTTGCCATGATGATTTGGCATAAAAAACTGAATAATAAAGCAAAAGATTTGACAGATGTCACCAAAACAAAATGGCTGTCACAGGGCGCCAAAATCGACCCGCGCCAATTGAAAACCCCTTTATAATAAAACCATGAAATCAGAATTATTTTGTTATAATAAATTTATGCGTCGTAAGCCTTTCTAGTGTGGATTACTTCAGAATTCAAATCTTAAATACGATATGTTTAAGTGTCAGAAGAAAACTATTTTCCAAAGTTGTAGAGGCAGTTTGTTTTTTGGTAAACTTGGAATTGTGGTTTCATTTTTTTCCTAAAAATTTGAAATACCGTATATATAGGCTCGTTAAGTGTGAAGAGCTCAGTTACCTTCAATTTTAGTATTATGAGTCGACTTTATTTCAAATATTATATTGTCGAAACTCTGTAAAAAATTATGTCAACAATATTCGTTCCAAAAAGCAGTACTAAGCAATTTATGATTCAAGCTTAAAATCTCATTAGGAAAAATATTTTATGAACGAAAACTTTGTTTGGAAAGTTATAAATTTGTTATGTAATCTTAATTGAGAGAGCAGAAACTTATTCTATTCTATTTATATTGATCAAGGAAGCCCTAGCAATTTTTTAATAGAATTTGAATTTTATTTAATATTAAAATTTACATTTTAATAAAAATTTGCCGTGCCTAAAATCAAACTGTACGGTAGCTGTGTTTCATTTACAAATTGCAATAACAAATTGAATAGTTGATACGCCTTTTCGCAATATTTGAAAATAGTGCAAATAAGATAATTGTGAAAGAGAAAGTCCGTTACTTTTCTCTTCATCCGAATCTAGCAACTATATCGAAAAATATTATGCATATTTTATTAAAATTTTTTAAATTTTTATTTAACATTGCAATGAGGTACGAGTTTTTTTACAC
This sequence comes from Anastrepha fraterculus, assembly GCA_037575425.1. Classification (NCBI taxonomy): domain Eukaryota; kingdom Metazoa; phylum Arthropoda; class Insecta; order Diptera; family Tephritidae; genus Anastrepha; species Anastrepha fraterculus. Next base: position 32,355 of record JAYXIM010008333.1, on the reverse strand, counting down.
TTTAAAGGAAATTCTTTCAGAGATCAAATTTATACATTTAGTTTTCTTCATAAAAAACATCATTACAATCAGATACTTACAAGTACTGGGTAGACAAAAGTGTCCGCAGTATCCTTGCCCAAAGCATTTCGTGCTATACACCTGTAAGCGCCCATATCTTCCCACTGGATATTGGAGATCAGCAAATCACCGTTAGGCAAAACTTTTAAACGATGATTTTGCTCAATCAACTTGCCCTCGCCATTCATCCAGAAGACCTCAGCACGTGGGCGCGCATGCACTTTGCATGGCAATAAAATATTCGAATCGACCAAATCCAGATGTAATTTTTCGTTATATACGATGCGAGGTTTTTGTGGGCCAGGGAATGGTTTATCGCGCACTTGTACCAAATCTTTCATATCCGGTTGTGGATAGACAATTGTTGAGCTGTAAATGGTCTTACCACCGGTGCGACCGACACACGTGTAGGTGCGTGCCTCACTCAACATATGATCGATAATATGCACAGAACGAACACGAACGATAGCGGTCGCTGGCGATTCGGATATGACATTGGATTCGATACTGTCGATCTATTTGAAATAAACAAGAGAGAAGGGGAGAAAAGAAAATTACATGAGTAAATTGGCTCAAAAAGTCGGATTTAAAAATAATGTAAGCGCATTCTGCTGAGTTTTTCTTTTAATTCAAATTTTGAATATAATTTTATTTACTAAGGGTAAATTTAGAATTATAAAGTAAGCAAAGCAATCTCCACATTACTCACCTCAGACAACGGCATATTTCCCACAACCCATTGCACAGTGGGCACTTGTGATCCCATCACTTCGCAGACGATCTCAATTGACTGGCCGAGAGTTTGCAGCAGCTTTGTTGGTGGCTTCTTAGCAAACTTAATCCAATCCTGTTCGAAGGGTGCACGCTGTGGATGCGTTTCCGTTTCACCACCACCTTCATTACCACCATTTTCAATGGAGTTGCCGACATTATCGATAGCTCTGCTTTGAATGCAGGCAGCAAAAAGCACAACCTGTGCTATTAATAACATATTTATATTCATTGTCTGTAATAGAGAGCAAGAAAAGAAAGATAAGCGATTACGATAGGGTTTAAAACCATGAAAGTTTAGTAAAAATTTTAAGTTGAAAAAAATGTAAGAAAAATCAAATGCAAAAAAAATGTTTAGAATAGGCATAAGTATGTGCATATACATACATATATACATATATGCAGCATAAATAGGTCAATCAACCGCGATGCCATATAATTAATGAAATGTGATCATGTGTGCTATCCAAGCAATAAGAGCGGAAGGCACTGAGGATCAGTAATTAAAAACAAGAATTATAATTAATTGTTCGCTTTGTCAGTAAATTATGAGTGCCCAAAAATCCACAAGATAACGATACTACTTATAATATTCACTAAAGTCTTCACAGGCTGCAGAAGTTCACTTTTACTTATAACTGAATACTAATATACACATACATATGCAGCACATATTATTAAAAAAATTACTATCGGGCCTACGTGACAGTCTAGTGAATATTTTATTAAATATTAAAAAAAAAGCACTTGAAAGTTTCGAACCGATCGTGACATCGCCTCTACAAACATCGTAGGCACAGCTGTTACTTGTGTGTGTGTGTGTTCCTAGCAACGCATTTATTGAACCAACCAATGCACGAATTTTGCATACTAAGGTTATCTTTAAATCAAGCTGCCGCTTCTGCTTATCTCATATTGTACACAAAAAATTATATGAATTAAATGAATAGTCGACAAACAAAGGCGAAGAAAAAATAAGTATAGCACTTTTTACCTACTAAGAGCCATTAATCGTTGTAGAAAAAGCACAGTATGTGGTGTAGGTATATTTCTCAGTTGAATTGCTTTTTTCCAGATGCCTCTTAAGCTGGCGGTTTTAGGTGTTCATCGTACCGGTGCTAGTATCACACTAATTGTCATGCTAATTAGGCAAGACGAGCAACCGCTTGAATGGTGAGTTGAAAGCTTAAAGCATTTAACACATATCGGAACCACAAAATTAATTAAAAAAGTATTATAGAAATCATGTCATGCCATGAGTCATTCGTACGCCATATTAGCGTTGTTGGGATTCTTAAAAATGAATACGAATCCACTCAAAAATATACATACATAAGTATACACACACGTACATAAACGAATATTTCAATTTAAATGTGCTAATCAATCACATTTCTTTCATTTTGAACTACAGTCATATCAGTGTGTTTGATACACAAGTACTTTCAAATCCATTATTTCCGAACTGGTGCACATCTAGTGAATTCGTAAATACCTTATGGTTAGGTGATTCTCTTCGCTTTCTTCATACCAATTAAGTAATTGGAAAATCTTTTTTTTTCAGTACTAACGAGTTCAAAACTATACCTTTTCCAAAAATACTTCGAAAGCTAGTAAATGTGCTGGAGAATGCATAAAAGTTATACTTCAGAAAGCGTAAAATTTACTCAAGAATACAATTAAATGCACATACTAACGCTTTCTTAACTACAACTGACTATCCTGAAATGTAATTATTTTATGCTGAAGTTTTATGAAGTACTGTTGAAAAATATTAAATTTAGTGCTTAAATCGGCAAATTAGGTCTGGTTCCAAAACACAAGTTTTTTACGAGATTTGCACAATTTCATTCTTAACTACTGAAACTCCTATCACTATCTATCTAGTTCATATTTGCTGCAACAGCTATAGTAATAAATTAGTACAGTTGTAGCACAACTTTAGATTTTTCTTGCTGGGTATCTACAAATGCTATACGTAGATTTGCGCTTGGTTGTGCGCATAGGAACGGCTAAGCAAAATCATCGAGGTGTTTAATGTGCGCTATTAAATGCTCGTAAAAAGTGTGCTTTAATGTGTTAGCTAATAGATTTTTGAATTTATGTATTTATGTATTTGATTTAATATCACTCCTTGTAGTGATCGCCCGCATATTCAACGCCTATTTAAAATCACTTAGAAATCGATGGTTTCACGAGTTTAATTGAGAGAACAATGCTAATTTTTTGCTGAAGATGACAATGCGTTTTCTTATCTAACTGATTTAGGTTAGGTGGTTGCCACTTTTCATGGGAATGTATAGTGACCTAATACACTTAGACAAACAATTGTAAAGTCCACACTTGGACGTTGATTAAATTGAATGAAGCGGCACTTGAGTCATTCAAAAGAAATATTTTGCTAGAAAATATGCAAATCGTTTCTCTTAACCGACGGTCAATACTAAAAGGCAGGGATTAGGAAGGAATGAAATAATAGACACGCTCGTACTTCCGGAAATCAGGTTGTAGGTCTCGCTCGAATGGACTTCAGTACTCCACATTGTAAAAGCATTCGACGTGTGTTCTTTCTGCTGATGATAACAAAGAAAGTGTACAATTTCTTTGCCTTGGGAAAACCAAATAGCATGTATGGAGACTACTCATTTCGTTTTTTTTAAATTGGCGTGAGTTGTAGTCAGAAGGAATAAAAAACATCTGGCAAGCTTGTAACCCTTTGAAATCATATAAATCGTTTAAACGGTTACAGCGCCAGTCACTTAGAATAAAATAAAGTTTCACAACTCTCTCCATCTAAAAGGCATCCATAGTATTAGCAGAGTATTTCAAAAATCGTGCCATTTTCTGACGAAAGCTCAATATCTTTTTTTCTACTCTAAACAAACACTTCGAAAATCGGTCAATGCCAGTAGAAAAATTATTACTATTATAATCTATAGTTGTATTTTTATTTTTTTATATTAAGAGAAACCCCCGCACAGAATTTTGAATAACATTGGTTTAGTAGGTTATCGAGTGGTGAAATTCGTTTACACTTTTTTTGCTCTAATATTATGTATGTATACACTAAATGATCCTTTTGTTACAAAAAAAATTAATTTACCCAAACTTTATGCTCATTAAATATAGTTTTTAGCACATTTCAACTTTCATTCTACATAATTTCTCATATTCATATTTATTACATATGTATATATGTATGTGCGTATAAAAAATACATTAGTATAAATTATAGAATTAATGAATGAGTGTATATATAAACATATATGCATATATGTACAAGTACATACACATATATATACACTTAAAATGTACCATTTCCTTCAATGAGCAACATTCTCATCAAAGGTGTGCGATCGCCAAATGGTAGTCATAGACAACGACTAATTTCTTGGCCAAGGTGCCTACCAAGCGCCACGGATTTACACACAAATTTACTTTCAACAAAATAATACATGTGCATACATATGTTACTCGTATACTGGTATGTATGTGTGTAGTCATGTACATACATGATGACGTGAATAGCTTCATTCAACTTACAGAAAAAGTTGTGCTCATTTATATTTAGAAACAGTAACAGTGTAAAATATGTCCAACTCACATTGTAAATTGTATCTGTCTAAATAGCATTTTTGCTTTTTGTATTTATTGTATTTCTTTCCTTTTCTTTCTTTTTGTTATTGCTGTGTGTAATACTACCGTAACGCTTCTGAATGTCTACTTCACTTTAAGTATGTGCTCTATTAAGCTCATTTATCTACACTTGAGGTGATCGCATACCTCGCCACTTTATAGCTCTTCATTTAAACGCCGTCTGTCTGACCACCTCATCGGCCAACTGACTAATTGCAGCTTATATAAGTACTCATATTGAGCAAACCATACATATGTACATACATACATACGTATGAAACCAGTGTCGTCAAGTTGCCAGTTTTGTCATTTATTCTGCTTCTTTTTGGTTTTATTTGAACAAATACTAGGCAAATGTTGCATCAGACAATTTTTTTTATATTTGTATGTATATTTCTATATAAGAAATTGAATTTGTTGGAGAAATTAGCTGTGTAGAGAATTATAGAAAATTGTGTTCGTAATTTGGCATATAATTAAGAAATATGTCTGGGTTGGTAGGGCCAATTTCTTTCATGTATGTATGGAAAAGTAAAACATTATTTGCTATTCGAAATTATTTATTTTTTATGTAATATAATATTAAAAGACAATATTTCTGCACCTTTTAAATTAGTTTTTTGTTTTTACTTCCATAAAATGAATGCGTTCAATTGTGTGTGTAAGTGTAGTCCAATCTGAAAATTCATTGACCCCAATTTTGAGCGCCACAAGGTTCAAAAAAAAGAAGAAGAAATAAAAATATCACGCGTTCAAGAGGCAACTAGAAATTTCGGCATGACAGCGGATGCGTAATGTTATTAAATATTTTAAAGAATTTGATCAGTGCAAGATCTGGCTGAAGCTTCTAACCATAAAAATCCTTATTGTATTATATTTTATAAAATAATTATTATATTGTATTGATTGTTTTAATTATTTGTAATATATTCTATATATTTTTTTAGCTCAGAAACTTTTGAAACCTAAAGCTCGAAAGCTTTAAAATAGTAAAAAAATGTATATGCAAATTTATTTATTTTCTTCCAAATGAATTTTTTTCCATGCAGTTACTTTTTGCTTTAAATTTTCAAAATAATTTTGTAATATTTCTTATAATAATTAATAATATTTCTTATAATGTATTTTTACAAAGCAGACTTTTCCACTTTTAAAAGTCTTATAATGAAAACCGTTGAACAGAAAACAAGTATAATATTTTTTTGAAAGACAAACTCTTTTAGCCGCCTCTAATATTAAACCCTATTTCTTTTTAACCACAACCATTTCCTTTCTACATATTAATCATGTTATACTCACATTAATTTTTTTCTTTTTCCTTCGGTTTTGAATGATTGCAAAATTTAAACTTTTTTCAAGGATAACTTGTTCAGGATAACTCTCCTCGTTTGCACCAAAATTTGGTTTCTCACTCTCTTTGTATGTGATGGGAAGGCAGGCAAAAAGCAGACGGGCAACAGCTAATTAGTACGTTCACAATTTCTTTTATTTTCTTGCGAAACTCCCGAATTAACTGTGCTCGTGTTATGTTATGAATGAATTTATCACGTCTAGATTATGCTGAGTTCTTGACTGTTGATTTGAATTGATTTTCAATAATAACAATAGATAATTTTGTGCTGACATAGGTCCTCTGATGGACTCCGTTTTGGTAAAGTCTATTCGCAATGTTAACGAAATTTTGCTGTCGTTTCTGCGGGCGCTGTTGATTCGTTGATGGAACTCGTTATGTCGCCTTTTCACAGACAAAAAATTCTGAATAACTGATTTGCCGCTTATTTATTGGATCAGTGGTGCTATATAAAGCTGATGATTAGTTTTGGTTATCTCAACAGTATTTTGCAATCCCAGCAAAATATATAACATTCGTTGAAAAGTAGAACGCAGGGTTGTTTGACAAACTTTGTAAATTTGTATGCTTTTTATTAAGTTTTGTTGTTGTTGTTGCCAATTTGCAGCTTGATTTCAAAGTGGTTGCTTGCAAATATATTTTTTACAGGCTTTTCAAGAGTATTTGTTGTTCTTGACACTTTGTCACACGATACACGACACGTTTGATTGTCTTGCAGCAGCAATAAATGGACATTACAGATTATGTCGTGCGCAAAGAAATAATTGGGGAGCGATTTGAAACAAACACGATTGTTAATTAAAAACAAACAGAAGATTTAAACAATATATCGCACGAGATTTCCGATTGTAACTAAAACAGAATTGTTCTGTATAATACTTAATGTAGATAAGGAGCGAACGCTGGGACACGTTTGTAAGTTAAAAAATATAATAAGTTATGCTTCACAGCTGAAAACTGTAACAGAACTGATTGAATTTTCTACCTTCGTTGCAATTTATAGTGTTGCTCTCTGCCGTATTGCCGTATCGACGACGGCAGCGGCAGCGCAGTGCTGCCAGCTATTCTGCTGATCGTCATTCTCTCGCTCTTCTGACTCGAACGTGATTGGTTTACTATTCGGCAATTGAGTAAGAAGTTTGGTTTGCTGTGGTTTGAATTGACTTCGTGTGTTTGTCGTGGCGGCTTATAATGTGGGCATATACTGTCGGGTTGATCATACTATGTGACTAGTTGTCTAACCTCTATATCTATGAATGAAGCAATGTTGCCAACAATGCTAACAATTTTTGATCATAGTTAAAAACTACTGCAAAGTGGAAGTATTTGGAATTTGATTAAGATGCTTCGAACATTTTTGTAATTGAATGGCGTTTGTTTAGCGTTATGTGAGCTGATCGTGGAAGCTTCTGAGATTAACATAGCTGAAACTGTGAAAATGGTGAGGTCTTAAGTTGTCACTATCAGAAAGCAACCTATGTGATGTGACGGTAACGTGGAATTATCTCAGCATCTTCATCGGGTTCTTCTTCTTCTCATATTTCTCGTGCTATTAACACACCCAACGAGGTTGCAAGGCGAATGTAATTAAATTGTATCCCTCAAATTGTCAAATAGAAAAGCAATATTGTAAAATAGGATTTCGTTGCTAGGATGCTGTTCATAAAACACCGGTTGTTTGCTAGACTTTCACGCCGCCTTCCCGTGTGTATCTGTAAATCGCATAAAACTTCAATGGTCTCAATCCAACATTATCCAACATCACAGCGGAAATCCTTTTTAATATTATATTTTGTACGCCACGGTCGTATATCTTAATTTTGTGGATTTGGAGTTAAAGTCAAAGCTAAAGGTGTGTAATATTTCGTTAATTATTTAAAAGAACTCGACGTTTATGTATAGGAGTTCACATGCTTTTACACACCGGGCTCGGATTTTCTCTTGGCGGTCTATTTTCTTATTTGCCACCTGAGGAATTTCATCACAGGAAATTTAAATTTTAATCGTTCATAACCCCTTCTTGCCTTTGTTATTCTTCCTGTACCCAAGATATTGTAGAAATCCAAATTTATGAAAATATATGTATACATACATGTACATATATTTATGAGGATTACGCGCTCCTCCAAAGCACTTATACATCTGATAAGACATTGCTCACTCTTCACATCGGCGACGGACTTTGAAATATTAATGTACGTATTATATTTAAGATATAAGTAGTTGTGGTCAGTGTTAGTTGGTTGTCTATTTGGCCCTCACTAGTTGAGAGTAGTCCAATCTTCACGAAAAAAATTTCATGATAAATGACACAATGGTAGATGAAGTCATACATATCCAATTCATTGAAGAGAGCTTATCTCTGCCCAAGATAGATATGTATGTATGTACACATAATATATAGTTATTTGTGAGTGATCGTCTTCAGGTTTCATTTTGTACGCATATAATTGGTGCGTACACCCTCCTATTTGTGGCATGCGTGTTAATACCATTCCACGGCAAATGGTTTTTTATGAGAAGCTTTTCTATGGCAGAAATACTCTCGAAGGTTTGTCATTGCCTGCCTAAGGTCGACCGCTATTAGCAAAAACTTTTTCTATCATTTGTTGTTTCATGCACGGAGATTCGAACCTGCACACTTCCGAATGGGAATCAACAACCCATTCCATAAAAGGGTTTCTTTATAAGAATTGAAAAAAATTAATAAAAATCTATTTTTTCGGTATATTATTAGTTTATTCGAACGCGAAAACATTCCCATCATTTATGAAAGACGTTTTTATTCATTTCATTCATTAATGTATCTGCCTCAGCTGGCTTTGCAGTAGGGCATCCTCTTAACTAAGTTTTCAAAGATCTTGGTGATAATTTCAGTCTCTATCTCATGAATGGATGGCTTGAGATTAAGGGCCTGAATCATTAATGAATTGTTTGAATCCATAACAAAAGTCTAGCGGTGTCAAATTGCAGCTTCGAGGTGGCCAATTGGCATCGCCGAGACGGCTGATAGCACGATCTCCGAACTTGGCGTACAAAAGATCGATTGTGGTATGTGTTGTGGGTATAATGCGCCATCCTGCTAAACCAAAAATTGCCCAAGCCCATATCTGCAATTTCCGACCACAAAAAAACTAACCTTTATCGCGCCTCTACAGTGCTCACCGTCGAAGGAAATGGTGTTTCCAGCAGCATTTTCAAGCAAAAATGGGTTAATGACGCCACCGCTTCAAAATCCGCAACAAACTTTCACTCTCTGAGGATGTATTAGCCTCCCGATGATCACGTGCGGTCTGATCTGACATCTACTGTATAAGAGGAGAACAAATTTTGGGTAGAGGGTCTTTAAGTAAACAGAACTCATGGGCAAAGTTAAAGATATGGGAGCTGGTTAGAGATATGCAGAGGTTTGTTGACTCAAAGGTTTAGAATTAGGAGCTGCAGTACCCATGTCGCCCAATTATAGTCTTACCATATGTATAGTGGCAAAGATGTGCTGCTCATTGAAAGCGTGCATCTTGCTCTAAAATCGAGCGCGAGTAAGGTAGTATACTAAAGCGATATGTTGCTTTAGGGCTTAAACTCACTGCCGCACATGAAGGGAACCATAAAGTAGGCAGGTATAAAGCTGTTATCGCGATTTAATGGTTTCTATAACAAAAGTTAAGCCACGAGCTGTATAGCCTTACTAAGCGTCTTCTTCTTAGGGACCAATGTTCAATATACAGGTGTATCTTTGTACAATATAACAACTGATCTTTGAAACCATAAGCTCGGACAACTTTGTACCGCAGTGTCTATCAATTACTTCATACATGCGCTTAAATATATAATTACATACCTCCTTAACTTACCTCCATAATTCTCTGTTCCAACATTTTATTGATTATGAATCAAGCCTTTCTCTAGAGGTACTTTCAATTAATCATATTGAGTTTAATTTAAGTAATTATCACATTTCTCGCTTTTAAAATTTTGCAACCAATTCGCAAAAGCTAATGTTCGTGTTCGCAGATACACATGAATACTTGTGCATATATTTACATATATTTACTTTACATACATACAGTACTGTGGCCAACCTAGACAGCACGGCGTACATGCAATTATACTGTGCTAGCTAATGAACAATCGGATCGACTAGTAACACCGCCACTATTCAGTTGTTGAACTGTGGGTATCACAATTCTGATGCTCGAAGATTATTAATTACACAGTTGGTAGCTTCACGAGGTGGGGTGGTTAGCTGGTAGACTAGAAGCAATATGCACACTTACATACCTACATCGTACATATGAAGGAAGCGGCATAGTTCATTTGGACGAAGCTTGTCACATTTTTTATTTTTTTTTATTTTTAATATCAGTTCAAATCAGTTTGAAAGACAGTTGCCAGTATGTCTGAGCAGACCGATTGCGAGCGCTCCGGCTGTGTGCGGATCAGTTGCGCTTTGATCTCAACCCAACCACCACACTGATGATATTTTTTTATACAAATTAAATGCAATGGAAGTACTTGTACTCGTATGAACGTAAGTATGTACATACATATGTACATATATACAGGTGTATGAATATGTCTACATGTCAGTATGTATATGGATATGTATATGTATGTATATACATATATATGTAAGTAAATGTATGATTTAATGTAAAGGAAAATATGTGAACCACAATAGATGCACCTCCTACTAAAAACCCAGAAAACACATGATAGGGGGCCAGCGGTATCAGCAACGAAGCGCCTAAGCGATCCCTTGCCTCGCACTGCACTCGATCATGCCACCAATTGTCGCAACCAGCACCACTAGACTGTATAAAGGCGCGTTGCGTTAGGCAAACATGGCAGACACAGTGGCAGCACGAAGCAATTTATTCTCATATCGCTAATCACACAAGCACACCGACGGACGTTCAGGCATATAATGGGTGAGACAACATGTGACTGGGTTGATCGTTTGACTCAGATAACTTTTTCGCGTTAAGAAATGAGACTACATGAAAGTAGTTCTAACGAGAAAATAAATGGGCTGCTAGTGTTTTGAAAATATTTCAAAATAAATGCATATTAAAGAAATAGGCAAGGTGTCGCAGTTTATAGCATTTGGCCGTAGCGACCGCATGTCGGAAACTTGACAAACTTTCGTTGCACCGCTTCGAAAACAGGTTAAAAACTGGAATACCTCAGAAGAATGAGTGTGAGAACGATGTGGTCTAATCAGCATCCTCTTTTGGCAATACAGCTCTTTGTGAGCTTTGGTCTGCTGCACGTATAGTATAATACTCTAGTTATAGTGGCAGCTTCACTAAAGGCAATAAGGGTATTAAATGGCGGTCGGTGAAGCACTCTCTCATTGAGGATAAGGGCCGAATATGCTATTCCCGGAGTGAGACTGCAGACCACGTCCTAATTGGATGCACCAAGCTGACAAACCCAATGTATATGAAGCGCCACAATGGCATTGCGAAAAGAATTCATCTGAGACTAGCACAAATTTGTATCTTTGACCAGAGCAAAATACCATATTTCAAATATGACCCACAATCTGTGCATGAAGGCCCCAACTTCTTGATGTATGTATAATATAACGACCAAACAATTTTAACGAATGCAACGAGAGACCATAATAGACCAGACATATGTCTGATAGATAAATCTAATAAGATGGCTTATTTAACTGATGTCGCTGTTTCCCTTAATAAGAACTTGCAAAAAACATATGTAGAAAAGATATCAAAATATTGTGACCTAGGTATCGATGTGAAACGCCAGTGGAAGCTAAGGAAGGTGTACATATTAGCCATTATCATCTCAGCGGGTGGTGTATCCTTAAAAATTGATTTGCATTCGTACTATGTAACAACGATGACTCACCCATTATTTCATTTGCAACAACATACACGCGACGGCTTTCAGGCAACTTATCTTGCTGACACTGGCAGTGACAGCTGAGATAGCGAATGTGGACGAGGAAAACACCGGATGGAAACACCGGACTTTTGTACATGAATACAGACACCAGCCGAGACAGGTCTGTTGCCATGTTACCAATTGCTACTCCGCTCAGATCATTTTAGAATTTATCGGTGGCAAACTAGGCGGGCCGGCAGCAAACAGCAGCAGCAGCTATATGTATGTATGTGGTAGTGAGTAGTGCCAACTCGAATGTTTCGATACAAGTATTAAACTCTTACGTTAACAAGTGATATATTACTACACTTGTGTATCCACTACATTTTTCCGCCGTCTGGCAGCGTGACAAAGTGTTATTCGTTTCCACTTTTCAAGTTTTTGCGAATAATTTAATAAGAATTATTTCTACCGGCTGTGAATGGGGTAAATGTCGGCAAGTACAAAGTGTTTTAAAAAATGCAGATTACAAACGAAAGATAAATGAGCACAGACTGAACTGAATGTATTACAATTGCATATACACCAATACACAAATGTAGGCATGTATATTTTTACACAGGCCAGTATGTATATTATAGGTATTACGTCTACACCAAGTATTTTACTAGCCCTTCGATCAACCCAATTTTTAAGCACATTTTCGATTGTTTGGGCTCCAATTTCATGAATGGCAACTTCGATTTCGTGTTTTAAAGCATCAATCGTCTCTGGATGGTTCGCATAGCATTTGTCCTTAACGGCTCCCCGCAGAAAATAGTCCAACGGGCTTAAATCACAGTTCCGAGGTAGCCAATTGATATCGGAATTCAAAAACGGTAGCCAAAAGTTCGAGTGTAACTTGTAACTTTGGCAGTGTGATAAGTTGCGCCGTCCTGTTGAAACCAAATGTCGTCCATGTGATCCTCTTCAATTTTTGGAAACAAAAACTCGTTGAGCATGTCACGGTAACGCTCGCCATTTACTGTAACCGCAGCTCCTCGTTCATTTTCGAAAAAAATGGCCCGATGATGCCGCTAGACCAAAAACCGCACCAAACAGTGACTCCTTGTGGATGCATTTGCTTCTCTACAGTAACGTGTGGATTTTCTGAGCCCCAAATCCGACAATTTTGCTTATTGACGTAGCCACCGATGTGAAAATCAGAAAAGAAGAAAAAGACTCACTACTTTGGAAATAGGTTTTCAATATTTCTCAATTTTGTTCAAGCGTATAGCGTCCCATTTCGTAAATGTCAAACCTTTAAGTAAATTATGAACACATTTGACATGTCATTTGTGTTACCATTCTCAAAAAAATAGGTAGTTCAAAAAGCAAACGTTATATGGCCCACCCTGTATATGTACCGCGTGTCTTTTTAGTAGCATGAGAAGTATCGATATCGGTAACTATGGTTTGACAGCTGAGAAGAGCAAACTGTGTTGATATTTCTATTTCGTAAGCTTTGGCAAGTCATCACGCATCGCGAAACGCCAGAACAACGCTTCCGAAGTATGGAAATTTATTGGGGGAAAAGCAATTTGTTCGCAAAGTTCATAGAGCACTGGCGGTATCATCGGTCGTTATTTCTAATGGAATTAGGAAGGAGCTGTCGTTTCGGTGAATGGCGAGCGCTATCGAGCCATGCTGACTGAATTCTTGTTTCCCCAAATTAATCAACTAAACATCGACGACATTTGGTTCTAACAATATGGCGCAACTTATCGATTTATTGCAATATTCAAGCCGCTATTGACGCCATACGACCAGATTTATTGGAACAAGTAGTCAAAAAATGGACTGATCGAATACAAGCATGCAACTTTTAGCCGCGGCAGACGTATGCCGGATATCAGATTAAAAAAAATAAATGCACGAAATTATCTACCAGATTATAATAAAAAAATGCATTCCAACAATATTTCTGTGTTGTTTTATCATTTCCAGTTCACAAGCTTTAAAAAAACACTCCGTACTTGTAAATGAACCCATACCTGGATACAGCATTGTTCAAGAAACAGTCAACTTGTATTTTCTCTGTAAACAAGAAGTTCTTAGCTAATGAGGGAATTGAAAAAAAAGAAGATGCTCAGTTGGTTGAGGTCACATTTGCAGCATGCCCGCGTTAAGGAAGCTTTTAAAACTTCTACAAATGGGCTAAACTGTTAATTGCATAAAAATCCATATAGGTAAATATTATTATATTGTTACTCGACTGCTAAACTCATTACCGACATTTGTTTCCTCAAATGGCGTGCGCATGAGCTTCGTTTGCGATCTTTTCTGAACAATACAACATACGAGTGTGTGCATGTATCTATATGTATGTATATACCATAGGTATTATGAGGTGTGTTCAAAAAGTATCTCGAATTTTGAACTTTCGCACGTTACGTATAGTATATTCGAATTTGGTTTTTTTTTGTGGCGATATGTTGGTACGAGTGCACATGTCTCTCACTCATGCCGACGAGTTTGGCCATTTTGAATGTTCAGTTAAATTTTTACCTATTCAAATAAATGGGTCAAAGAACCTGTATCAAATTTTGTCTGAAAAACGAAATTAAGTGCGCGGATGCATTTCGAATATTGACTATGTCATACGGAGAAGCCACTTTGAACCAAAGCAACGTTTATCGGTGGTACAAAATGTTCTCAGAAGGTGGAGAAGATGTGAAGGACGAAAATCGTGCCGGACACCCGAGCACTTCAACAACAGACGAAAAAATTGATGAAATGAAGTCGAATCACCGTTAGAGAAGTTGCTGAGGACCTAGACATATCGATTGGCTCGTACCATTCGATTTTTTCAATGATTTAGCCATGAGACGGGTCGCCGCAAAATTCGTACCAAAACTGCTCAATTTCGACCAAAAGCAGCATCGCATGAACATTGCTAATGAGATGTTGGACTCTGTCCTCGACGACCCAAATTTTCCCCAGAGGGTCATAACTGGTGACGAATCGTGGGTTTATGGTTATGACGTGGGAACCAAAGCTCAATCATCTCAATGGAAGCTGCCGCACGAACCAAGACCGAAAAAAGCGCGCCAAGTTCGGTCAAATGTAAAAGTTTTGCTTACCGTTTTCTTCGATTGCAGGGGCGTTGTGCGTCATGAGTTCTTGCCACAGTGTAAAACGGTCAATAAGGAATATTATCTGTAAGTTATGTGCAATTTGCGCTAAGCAATCCGCCAGACATACCCGGATTTGTGGAAGGACAAAAAATTGGATCTTGCATCACGATAACGTCCCTGCTCACACATCGTTGCTTGTGCGCAACTTTTTGGCCAAAAACAACACACTAATGATGCCACAGCCACCGTATTCCCCAGATCTGGCGCCCTGTGACTTTTTCTTGTTCCCCGAAACTGAAGAGACCCATGAAAGGACGACGCTACGCTACGATTGACGACATAAAGACGGCATCGAAGGAGGAGCTGAAAAAAATGATTTTGAAGTGCTTCGAAGATGGGAAAAAATATTGACACAAGTGCATAATATCACATGCGGATTACTTTGAAGGGGACAAAATAGATATTAATAAATAAATAAATAATTTTTGATAAAACACAAAATCCGCCATACTTTTTGAACACACCTCGTATACTGATGTAGTTTAATATGTGTGCACAGAATTGCATGTACATTTTCGCTTAACAAATCAAATTGTAGAAATGTCAAAATATCAAGGCCGAAAAAATGAGGAAACTTCACATTAAACGAAACGTACATTTGTTTTACTTTAAAGTATTGCACTGATGTAAGTGCAAATGTACCGGGTGGCATAAGTTTAAGGCATATTTTTGAAATATATATTGTATTATTTAGACACAAATTCGGCCACGTGGGGTTGAGGAAAGACTAGCATTCGGAAGTGCATAGGTTCGAATCTCCATGCACGAAACATCAAATGATAGAAAAAGCGAAAATCATGTAACTGGGTAAGTCTGAAAGCCTTTTTCACAAAAAAATTTGCGTCAAGCCGTCAGCTTCAAGAAAGAAAGTAGCGCTGATTCGCTCTGTACAAACGTTGTCCTCTTTGTTGTCCATATTTATTGTGAAAACACCGATTGATCGTCTGGCTGCGACTGAATAAAGTCCAGAATATGTTGGTTCCAAAAGCGGCAACACTGAATCCATTCTGAGGATTATATGAGCACAATCAAATTGATTTCTTTTGTTATTATGAGCAGACGGAACTTGGCGCACTGACCATACGTTTTCTCTGATGCCTTTACGTGAATCGCGCCAGTGTAAGACCATTACATCTCGTTGAATGTCGTTGACTGATACGCTAATGTATTCATAGCTCATAAGGTTTGCCTGTCCCAAAAGAAATTCAGTCCTGTACATTTTATTTAATTTCTAAAAAGATACTTGTATTTGAAGCACTCGGTACAGACATGCACATGTACATATGTATGTCAGTTAGGCATTTATAAATCCTACCAACTCCAATCACTATTCCAATCACACCGCTGCTATTACAAAAAAATGAAATAAATATTGCAAGCAATATTTAAATGCATGTACATAAAATGAATAATTTAATCTAATAATTGTTGTGCGCGGAAGCTTTGTTCGCGTCAGTATAGAAGTGCTACTGAATATTTAACCTATTACCATTTTAACCTAATATTGTATTAAGTGTCATATTTGCCTACAGTTCGTTTTAATTTTTATGCACATAAAAGTATATGAACTTATATATAATATCTATGTACGTACTCGTATACATGGACACAACCAAAGGAGGAAAGGGCCTTTGCTACCAACAAAGGATGTTTTTTTTGTCGCGACAGATGCAGCGCTCAGACACAATTAAATCCATTGAACTGCGCTCGGGTTCCCTTTTTAATTTTCTTTAAATCTACTTGACCTCCGAAGAAATCTGAGTAGATCTTGTGGTGCGAAGGAGCCAAGGTAGTCGCTTCTTAACACATCAGTGGCAAAGACCTCAAGCCTGATTCAAGCGAAGGCGGGGAAGACGCACAGAAAGTGGTCCGCCGTCTCATCCCCCTCTCCACAAGCTCGGCAAAGTGCACTGTCTGAGATGCCCACCATTTCCATGTGCTTTGCCCATAGAAAGTTTTCCATCATCAGTCCAACTAGCCTCCTACAGTTCCCTCTGCTTAGTGACAGGAGGAACTGCGACAGTCGGTCGAACATGACAGGTAACATCAGTTTTGCCCATCTGCAGCCTCTTTCAGCCTGCCAAGCTCACTTGTGGGTTAGAGTAACCCGTTTGCTAACCGTGACTTTGATGGCTGCAGAAGTGAGTGGCAGAACGGGCTCCAGGCCAAATAAGTTTTCTTTAGAGCCATCTTAGCATGTTAGCATCAGGATATTATGTCTACCGACATAGTTCAGCTTAGATTTACAGGACTCAACTACCTTTGAAGTAGTTGGAGGTCTGTCTAAGGCCATGAGCGCAGCTTTGCTGTCGCTGCAGACACATACAGATCTGCCTTTTCACCTGTTTTCCACAACAAAGTTCATTTCTTCTTGAACTGCATACACCTCCGCTGGAAACAAAGATGTATGCATTCCAAGATCAAAGAGCAGTTTTGTCCCGCTGGATTCCACGTACACCCCAGAGCCGTGCTCGATCCTGGAGCTATCCGTGAAAATGCGAAAACAGTGTTTGTCAGGCTCATTTTCTGGGTTTGACCACAGTTGAGCCTCTGGAAGCACCACACTGTATCACTTGTCAACCACGACTCTGGATGGTATGGAGTCAAGGGGCATTGCAAGTACCGTTAGATCGAAGTCCATGGCTTCTCTGTTGCCCAGTG
Organism: Anastrepha fraterculus; assembly: GCA_037575425.1. Taxonomy (NCBI): domain Eukaryota; kingdom Metazoa; phylum Arthropoda; class Insecta; order Diptera; family Tephritidae; genus Anastrepha; species Anastrepha fraterculus. The sequence continues at coordinate 14,847 of JAYXIM010008333.1, read as the reverse complement.
CCGTACCAATTCCCATTGTGTTTCAGCCTGCAGACGGCCTTCAAGACCTCTCCTTGGATGAAAACATCAAGTGGTGGAAGTGGTGATAGACTAATCAGAGCATCTAATGTCGGGCCTGAAGTAGTCAGAAAAGCTCCGACGCAACAGATGGCCACATTGAGTTGTAGTCTCGATAAGGTCCTTCTGACTCCTACGAGAGAGAGAGTCTACTCTTTCAGACCACTGATGCATAGGTGATAGTAGGTCTTATCATAGCCGTATAGATCCATAGGACCTTGCTATCAGAAAGACCCCACGTTTTTCCAAAAACCCCCTTGCACTGCCAGAAGGCTGTCAGTGCTTTGAATGTCTTTGTTTCAGGTTGTGAATTCCAGAGGAGCTTACTATCGAGGATTACTCCAAGATATTTAATTTCCTTGGATAGCTGGATTGTGACTCCTTTAAGCTTAGGCAGAACGAGTCCATCAAGTTTTCTCCTTTTGGGGATCGATCACCATGCACCAGAGCAATGGAGACAGCACACCGCCTTGAGGGCAACCTCTAGTAACCTCGGATGACACCAGCGCATGTGAGGAAGGGTCCAGAAAGCAGGTGACTTGGTGGCACATTAATTGAGGGAGAGGGATATAGAGATACGTTTAGTGACGTGCGAGATGCTTCTTGAACGGAAGAAAAGAAAAGGTTTTCTGCATCGCATCTTCACTAGCGATCTATTATGGAAAAATGGATTCATTATGATTACCCTAAGCGTCGTAAATGTTGGATCCTGCCATGTGAACCAGGTCCATCGACCGCGAAAAAAATATACATGCTTCAAAGGTTATGTTGTACATCTGATGGGAACAGAAGGGTTACATCTATTATGAACTCCTTAAACCATCTGGGACCATCACTGGCGATCGTTACCGACTGCAGCTAATTTGTTTGAATCCAGCTCTGAAAGAAAAGCGGCCGGAATGGGACGGTAAACATGACAAACTGATTTTGCCGCATGTCACCGCCAGGCCACACGTTGTTAAATCGGTCCAGAAATATGTGGAGGGACTGAGTTGGACATCTTGCCCCACCCGCCGTATTCCCCTTTACACCTTCTGATTACCATCTGTTCCAATCAATGCAGTCAGCCTTATTGGAGAGCAGTTCAAACTGGCTCAATGAATGGATCAAGTCAAAAGAACTCGATTTTTTCATCAGAGGAATCCGTAGGCTGTAAAGTTGTAGCTTCCAATCGCACATACTTCATATAATATCATGTATTATTTAATTTTTAAAGAAGAAGAAGAATTAAATAACGATATTTCAAATTACAGCATCATTCTATTACTGTAATCATTTTTAATTTAGACAACCAAGCTTAAGTCTTTAAAAAACAAAAAATTTCTATCGAATGTGGCTATCAGTCTCATCATGCCTGTTTTGTCATATTTAAGAATATAGGTATAAATAAATTCACTTTTATTCATTTCAATTTAATAAGTACATTTACAAAATTTACTTCAGTTCATGTAATTTTATAAGTATATGTAAATAAATTAATTTTAATTCATTCTAGCCCTCCCGTCAGCATATTAATTAACCTCTCTTGTTGATTGCGGTGTGGGGATGGTCGGGGCGTATTGAAAGAATAGCTTGAAAATCATGCACCATTTAACAATAAATCATTTACCTCACATTTACCGATTTTATAAAACAATTTAATTATTTTTATTTATTATATGCCTTTATTTATTATATACCTCGCAGCCAAGCATTCGTATAAATTTGTCACGAAAAATTGTCAACGCTGTGTTTCGTTCAGAATCAATAATACCGATTGGTGAGAGAATTTTTCCGACGTTGCCATGTCGGAATCTCCGGCGGAACTAATAATAGGCCTGTATATATCCATATATATGTATATATATATAAAAATAATTTAATTTTTTTATTAATTAATTTAATAATTTAAAAGAGTGCAAAAAAATGTTTCATAAAATAAGATTGCATGATTAATTGCGTCACCTTATATAAAGATATTTGATGCTTACATTTCAAAAGTCCTTGACTATTATTTAATTGTAGCATAAATTGCAGGAAAAAAATACGGGACGTGAATGAGTTTATTTTGAAATGGTTAAGAAAATATTTTTCTAATGACTCCTTAGAACTCAGTAGTGGGTGAGATTTGGCTTAGTTATTCAAGTTTTCCTTAAACCCATTAACCTTCGTTATAAAATTTTTTAACATTTTTATGCACATGTTTTAATATTAAACTCGCATATATGCAAAAATTAATTTTATAATAAAAAACTGGATTAAACGTAATCCATGCCAGCAATTCAGAAACAGTACTGGCACTTAAATTCATTATTCTTAGCGCTAATTTTTTTTTTATATTTAGAATTTTTAAAAGCAACCAACCATTTACCGAATAGTGCTCACATTGCAAATTTCAACTGGTCTCACAAATTTGGCACACCGCCCCAAACGTGCACGACATCGCGCCACTAAAAAATCCCTTTCTTTAAAATCCCAATGTAAAACAAAAGTATATAAAAGTCACAAGTATTTTTGGCAATGTTGTCACTACGCGTCATCGCAGCTGACAATGACGAATTAACGATCCCCCAAATACAAGTCGACACAGCTGTATTTCTCTACAAAAAAAATTAGAATAAAATAAAATGAATTTGATTCAGAAGCATTTGAATGTTTCGTATTTAAACAGGGTATTTCATGTTCATAATTCTTTCTAGCATTGTTTCGCAGCATTTTTATTGCTGTCTACTACAGTTTTAAAGCATCTCTTTTGACCGAGGGTAAGTATTAAAATTACAATTTACTGAAATATGATGACTTCGATACCGATCAGGAATGGAATACAAATAATTCATATCTACTACCAAAATGGGGTGATGTTTTCGGCCGTTATAATCGTTCAGCAGAGTATGAAATAAGAAATTGTATCGAAGAACTTTAGGCGAGTATTTTGAAAAAATATACGTACGTTCGTGCCGACCTAAAGCTATATTTGAATATTCTCAAGTAAGTTTTAAATAACAAACCAATTTCGTGTGTGTGCGTTTTTTTATAGTCTTCTTGTTTTTTATTCTTTGAGGTAAGGTAACATAAAAATAATATATAAAAAAAATATTGTCTGAGTCTAAAGTCAAATCAATAAATTGTCGCCGCCCCGGTAAAGGATGCTAACTCAACTTTTTGGTCAAAATAACATTTCGAAACTGACGAAGAAAATAACTAGTTCCAAAAAAAAAAATTTGTTTTCAGTGAAAGACTGCTAACTCCATAAATACTGATACAAGGTGGTTTTTGAATAACTTTTTTACTAAATAAAAAAATGATTTTTAGTAATGCAAATCTTTATTTTAACCTTTTTGCGCTCCATGGCTTGCCTATTTGTATACAGCAGCTTTCAAGTTCACAAGTGCCAAATATGATTGACGTACGACGCCATTTGCAAAAATTATAAATATTCGGAGCTTACAGCCTTTATTTGGTGTTTTATGGATCTTTATGTTATATTTATATTTATCTTCATTACTTGTATTTTCCTCTAGTAATAAAATTGTTTAAAACAGATTTTGGTTTAGTATAAAAACTTCCAACTCCAACTGCTTAATTTTTATTTTATTTTGATACGTTTATTTGACTACAATTTCATCATTACATCAACCTAAGTGTCAACTGTGTGGCATATTTGAGTTATTTGTGCATATTTCAAATTTATGAAAAAAAAAAAATGTCATTCAATGGAATCGAAAACTTTTTGCTGCTTCTGATTTTGTATCGGATCAATTTTTTTAACAAACTAACCTGTGTCTGCTTTGCACATAGCAGAAAAAATATCCGTACCACTTTTTGCAGTTCCTAATGGGAATTAGATAGTTCTTTTGGCTTAACGTTCAGCTTTCCTGGTTCCGCTTCAGGAGATATGTCGCCAACAACCATCCATCGCCATCGATATGTCCAACGGGATAAGCAAGCTCTTCAGCTGGATATTCATATAGTAAATTGTTTGTACCCACAGAAAAACATTCAAAACAAATACAAAAACACTTGAACTTTGCTAAAGAACAAATCGTGCTCTAAGTCAACATATTTCCTTAAGTGGCACTATAGCCTCTAAGCGATTTTGGACAAATCCTGTTCATATTAATTAGCTAAACGGACGACTTAACCTAACAAATGAAGCCACCGCTTCGTGGCAGATCGCAAAAAGTCGTAAATTGCATAAATATTGGCTCTTCGCATTTTCGTACCCATTTGCGCAAGCATTTAGGAACTCTTGGTGTAGCCTCCATCAATGTGAAGGACTAAAGCTTCTTCTGGTGTTTGCTGGATAAGAAACTGGGGTGGGTCTGATTAAATGCATTTCTTAGTTTTTGCAGATGAATTCGGATCACTGTCCAGCATTGATACAACTTGCGTTACACCTCGCTATCCGGTAATTTGACCTACCTGTCCCTACCACACGGCGCACTTTGCGCAAGGAGTTGCCCATCAAGTCTTACAAGGTGCAGTTGGTAAAATAGTTGCAGCCATATAGTATTCTCGACAATTCGTTAATTTCTTACCAGAAAAGCTGAATTGTTTTGCTGAAAAAATTATCTTCGCAAACGAAGTTTTTTTGCATTTAAGCATTGGAAAACCCAAGTCAATATGTCGTTGGGAAACCTTTCTATTCCCTACCGTTTTTGTAAAAAGCGTTTTTTAGACCATTATTAAAGGTATGGATATTAACCACATTTGGTTTCAACAAGAACACAGCTAGAAAAACATTAATTTATTGCAAACGTAATTTCGGGAGCAATAACTTTATGATATTCTGTAAAAATTTCTGTGAGGCCATCTGGAATAAAGGGCTTATATGAATAAACAAGAAGTTATTGAAGCTTTTAAAGATAATATTCGGCACGAAATTGCAGGTTGTCGAAATTGGCTTCTGTCATTGTGAATCGTAAATCTCATCTATCGTCGAAATCGGTGAAAATTTGGAAGATATCAATCATTGTTTAAAAGTAAATAAACAGTTAATTGAAATTTTCTGCCAGTTCCATGGAAAGGCACTCGGAAGTGAATTACAGAACCTGAGCGAATGAATTCGAGTTTAATTTTAATTTAAAAACACGAAAAGCGAAGTTTTAAAGACCCTGTATTTATGTATTTCTTTCTGGATCGCACGTATTAACCTATCACAATCACAATTTTCTTTACTTATACGCAGATAAGCCCAAATTCTACGCCAAAACCCATTTATCAGAATATTTAACGAACTCAAGGTGTCCTCCATATACGCATTTTTTAACAAATCGCACATTTGAATATTATTTTATGTCTGCTGTATGCCTAAGTATTCATGTTATATACATAGTAAATTGAGCTGTCTGCAGAATAAGGTGAACTAACCCATTTTTGATCACTACTAGTCCAATTAGATTTGGCTCCTCTTTGGAACAGCAAGCGGACACCAACTGAAAAATAAAATAAATTAAAATGTATACGAATTCCCAAAAGTGGTTGTTATCGCGATCGATTGTGTCTAATGCTGTCAGCTCGATCGATTATGTCATCCTCGCCCAAATCCTGATACGCACATAGGTGGTTCGAGGCTTCGCGCTTGACGATGGGGTATATTTCATTGTTTAACAGATCAAATGGGGAAAATCAGATCAAAATTCATATTACCAATATTGGATATAGCCATTCCTATGTTCCAGCATATGAGTGCTTTATAAATAAAATATTTAAAAGCTTCTTCATATTTTACTATAAATATGTACTTGGTTTTATCGAGAATGTTAGACAAACAAGTTCCCACATCTTGATACCAGATACACACAGACGGATAAAATATGAATGAGGAAACTAGTGCGGGTAGTACATAGTTAACTTGCACACAACTTTTCATTGCAATGGAAAAATAGCCACCGTATTTCAAGCTGTAGTGCTAACAATTGCGAATTGTGCCGATAAAGGTCTACAGAATAATTTTTCAGAAATCTTTTGGCGTTCCTTTCCAAACTAATTAAGGCGTGAGATGATATCATTCAACCGATGGCCGTAAAAATAACTGTTTTTGTTGTCTTAGATACATAATTGGCCACTGCGTGATCGTATTTGATCTACGAGGTCGCGGACGAACTGACCAGAACAGGATCAGCAAACGACTTTATAGCACCAGAATCAAAAAACTTTGTGGTTTTAGCTGGCTATCTTTCAGATCAACAATTACTTGCGAGATAGACGCACAAATGACTAAGCACTGTCGAGCAAAAGAGCATCTTAGGCAAGCGTAGCTACTTTGTTACTAGTTCGTAAGAAAGCTTATTAAGTGGTTAGATGGGAATAACATTAAGTTGATCACTGACTGCTACTCTGTCTTACAGATGATGACACGTCCGAGCATATTTTATGAAGACGTCAGGCCGTGGAAAGCCAGATATGTTTTTTATAGTTAGGGGTAGATTGATTATAATTGTGGGGAGTTGGACAAGTCCAAGCACTCAGTCAGGAAGACCATTGTACTACACCCGGATAGATTACAGTGGAAGGAATGGAGAGGATAGATACAGTATGGATGGTAAGATGGAAAAATTGATTTGAGGTCACTATTCCGCAAATCTTTTAGATTCATTGATCAATCTTAAGAGATCCGGAAGGGTCATTCTCAAGACAGGGTAGGCATTTTGGGTTGCCAATAATTCAAATGGTTTCCATATGCTGACCACAGGCGTTGGTGACCTATGCCCACCACTCAAATCCTTTCTACTAAGTTTTAGGAGAAAGGTCGCTAATTTCCTGTTTGGTTCATTCACAAAGCACTTGGCTACTCTGCAGGAGTCCAACTCAGACCAAAATATTCTATGGGTAGACGTTATGAAGTCGTCAATCCATTTGTTGAGTCCAACTAAGTATTCGAGTAAAATAATTGCTTTGTTCTCCTACATACATGCATAGAATTTACCGCTTTTGTGAAATATGTTTTCATTATAAACACTTTAAGGTTTTTCAGCTCTTGTTATTTGTTATAATTTTCTATGAAAGTGGGCTTTGATTGAAAAGAAATAGGTATATAAAGGGAATATTGTGGAAAATACATGAGATAAAAATTGTAACTTTGCAATTGAAGCAGCAAATTTCATTATTGGATACAGGATTCTCCTCGCACATTAAGGGTACAGGACTCTTCCCGCAACAGATTTATAGCCGCATACAGGATTCTCCACGCAACATATCATTACTGCAACATTGTTGGACCTTCGAGCCGGATATAGTCTCTCCGCCTGCCTTTTGCATATAAGCATTCGCTTGTGTACATATCATACATATGTACATAGCAAAAGGTTGAAAATCAATCCATTCTGCAGAGTCACCGGAGAATGTAGGTAACTCCGTTTTCGGTAAACGTATAGCCGCGGATGCAGGTGCCTTTGTGGAGCTATCTTGCGATTTAATACGACAATTTTTCACGCGGCTAAAGTTAGCTGAAGCTGTAGAGTACCACGGATACGCACTTTTTCTGCAATTTGAATAACAGCATTGTTGAATCGATGCAGAATTAACGCCTATAAAGGGTTCAGGGTCTAGTGGTATGCTTGCAGCAAACTCGTTCCCTGTAATTCCACAATGTCCAGATACCCAAATAAGACAAATTTTGTTGTGTTTTGCAACACTGTTCAGTTTTGTCTTACATTACATTACTACGTGTAGCTTGACTGTCCTTACAAATTCCAATATTACTTCCCCGCCACTTTTTCTCAATTAGACAGTGTGCTACATTCAAGATGACATAGACTTCCGTTAAGAATACCGTACTCATCTGCCCTGTAGTGTAGGAGTACTTAATGTCTTCGTCTAAGTACCATCCAGATCCGTTACTATCACTGATTTTTGATTCATCGATGTAGAAAGTGTGCTTAAATCCCGTTAATAAGAACAGTGTGCACCGCTCCGACTACTGGTACATATCTGACAGTGGCCAGTGTCCTGTACGCCGCCTTCATCGCTTTCTTTCGAAGTTGCAAGTTCAGGATGGCATTAAGGGCATCACCAGATGTTGTACTCATAGCATAAGGCGTAACAGTCCGTTTCTCTTTGCAGAGATAAGCTTTTAAAATAACATAATTTAGTTGACTACATCGAAAAGCTGATGTTCTTAAATATACAAACGACCTAAGACATTGGAATGACAACCTTTTTTCGTAAAGCCATATTTAATTGTTATTCTGATCTCAGTGTGCAGTTATTTTGAAGTATAGTAAGACCTAATAGTTATGGCGAACTTTTAGGATACCGTCTTAAAATAAATTGGTCACCAGACTTCTAAAGGATGATTTTTTACCTATTATTTTTTTAAACAATTCGTTTAAACAGCTGACGCACGTTTCGTGCTTTGTTTCACTGTCAAACATCTTCAGTTTGGTCTATAATTTAACCATGAATCGTCTTACAAACGAACAACGCTTGCAAATCATTGAATTTTATTATAGAAATGCGTGTTCTGTTAAGAAAGTATAAAGTCGAAAAATTCTGTTCAGCGACGAAGCTCATTTTGGATCAATGGGTACGTAAATAAGCAGAATTGTCGATTTTGGAGTGAACATCAGTCAGAAGAATTGCAAGAGCTCCCAATGTATCCAGAAAAGGTCACACTTTGGTGCGGTTCATGGGCTGGAGGTATCATTGGACCGTACTTCTTCAAAGATGCTGCGAATCGTTACGTAACTGTGAATGGTGAGCGCTACCGTGAAATGATATCCAACTTTTTTTTACCCAAAATGCAAGAGCTCGACTTGCATGACATGTGGTTTGAGCAAGACGGTGCCACATGCCACACAGCACGCGTAACAATGGACTTGTTGAGAGGCGGTGAACATTTTATTTCACGTTCGGGACCTGTCAATTGGCCACCCAGATCGTGCGATATAACGCCTTTAGATTATTTTTTGTGGGGCTATGATAAAGCTCATGTCTATTCAGATAAGCCTGCTTCAATTAACGCATTGGAAGACACCATTAAAACATTTATATGTGAGATACCGGCCGAAGCATTGGAAAGAGTATGCCAAAATTGGACTAAGCGGATGGGCCATTTGAAGTGCAGTCGCGGTCAACATTTGCATGAAATAATCTTCAAACATTAAATTATATGGATCGATTTAAATAAAACTTTCGTGCTATTTTCTGAATTTTACGTGTGTTTTTTTTAAACTTTCCTATAGCTCTTAAAAAATCACACTTTATATGAAAATAACCTCCTTTAACATTAGTACATATGCATACATGGAAACATACATACACATATTCATGCTTGCATATGTATGAATATCAAAATATCGATACACTTTTCATCGGTATACGAGTGTAGCCACTTGTTAACAATACTCGCACCGTAAGTGAGGCAATGAAAAGTCTTGAGAGTGTGTGATAAATGATCACTGGCTTACGTGCCAAACCTAAGGCACACTCCGGATTCATGAGCAATGAATGAATGCTCTTGCTATAGAATTAATGTAAATAGGAGTAGGGCACAAAGTGGAAACCATATGAAAGTCGAACAATCGAACAAAAAACGTACAAGAAAATACTCTTACAATGGGCCAACAAATATAATTTACTTGGAAAACGAAAGCAATCTGGAAACTGCAACGTGATTTAAGGAAAAAGTAAAGGAAGAAAAATTGTATCTTGTCACTAAGCAAAGAGGAAGACCTGCAGGAAAGTTAGAGCACGTTATCGTCACATTCCATTAAAATACTTCCATGAAATGCAGCTTGATTGGATTAAATGATTTACGTTCTTGGACGACTTATTATAAGAAGAGTCAGTCAAACAATTTGACCTCAGTAGTCTGAATGTATTTGTTCATAGTAGAATTGATTTGCTACTATATGGGTTCAAGTCAATTATGAATGAGCCAATCAACTGGCATGCCTTCTTGGAAGTTATAACTAGGCTGATACGGCCACCCCGAGATATAGCACTTGCATTATACTATATATGTAGTAACCCTTCTGAGAATTTTGCGGCTAGATCAGTTAAGTGTCGATAAGTACAGATGTATGTATTATGTGTCATACACGTAGACATTTATGTGCGCACATACGTGTCAGGATACGTCGAGATAAAAAAACACACTTGCAAATTAATGCTTAAAATTATACTTTATTGTAAGAAAATAATATGAATATGATATAAATACATATGTTTGAGGCGCGTAGATCTGTTAGCGACCGTCGTGTTCGTCGTTCGTTCGTTTACCGTAGCGTTACATCGCTGTCATTTACGGTTGCCATGTGTTTAAATACGTTTGCAGTTGGGTATGGTAGGAGCTTTCATAGTTTGAATATAAAATTCCTATATACAGTTGCATAGATTACAGCTCGTAACTAATCTAGTCAATATTATATGTTGAAAGGAAAACCGCTTCGGCGTGAATACAATATAAAGTAACAACAACATTAGGCGACCACTTTCATATGTCTTAAAGTATACGTTAGGCCACAAAGAAGTTAACATGAAGCAACATTAACGGCGGCAATGGAATCGCGCTCATTCATTAATAAATAGTTGACCATCGTTGCTGTAGGCTAACGCATGTGCTGTGATCATCAAGCAGGTCGGTAGTCCAAAGCATGTATGTATGTGCATGTACATACATATGTATGTTATCAGAACGTTCGACTGAACGTTGAACACTTCGACAATCCAATTCGTTGCATTTGAGCAATTTTACTGAAGGAAACAAGTGTGAATGGAAAACCGAATAGCTGCTGTTGCTAACTGGTTTCGGCGCAGCCACCGGCGGGCATACATCCGCATATACATACATATGTACAAACATACATACATATATGCACGTATGTACATCCAAATATTTATTCAGTTGCTTAACGTTCGCTTGTTGCTATGTGCACCAACTGCTGCCACTCGTGACCACCTGGAGATAACCACTTACACCGGCAAGTAGTTATTGTACAAAACGTGAACGCATGCATGCATGAATGTTTGTATGTATGTAGTATTGAAGGCTTTTGGCAATAGAGTGTGATCAGTACGGCGCATTGACAAGACGTTCAGCAGTGGCTTTTGTGACCAAATGCCGACATGCATTTCTTCTCGTCATCCTGCCGCCAAGCCATTGGCAGTCAATTTGAAGTCATTTGTCATGTACATGGATTAGCTTAGATATGGTATATATGTACATGCATAGTTACCTCGGTATGATGTGAGCTAACATTTGAGGCAATTAATTTCATTGATCAGCACATACCAATAAATATAATTTTCTTTCTTATGAATTGAAATTGCTTCAAACCATTTTTCTAAGAATATAAATACAAATTGCAGCAAATTCTTCGAAGTAAAGATTGAACGGAAATGTACATAGTAACTTTAACATTACTTTCTTGATGAGACATTTATGTATGGGTATAACGGATTTGGGTTGGATGTTGAGGAAATTTAAACTATTTTTCTGGTGGCTGGTGGCAAAAAAATGGTGGTGGGCCAATTCGATGGAAATTTTCCACAAGACAGCACATCTCGGGACTCCATAATACGGGGAGAACTATCTACACATACGTATGTATGTATATCCCGAATCAAAGAAAGAATTTGCGGCATGTGCGAAAAGAAACATGTCGGGCAGGAGACAGAGGATATATTAGTTTCGGGAATAAGAAATCCATTATTTTCTCAGTAAATGTATGTAGAGGTCGATTATCTCGTAAAATATCGAACAAATGATTTATGCTCGTTTTCAAGGTGACATTTCACACTAAAAAAAAATAGTTTGCTGTTTTTTGTTTGTTGCATTCTGTTGTGAGTTACATGGGGTTAGCAATGGGTGGCAACAAAGAGAAAATTCGGTACTTTTACAGTTTTTCTTTCATAAAGGTGAAAGAAAATGGAAGCCAGGCCATTGAAATTGTGAATGGTAAATGTAAAAGTTTTCTCTAATAGCGGTCGACTTTTGGAAGAACCAACTGCCATGGGAGCATGCGAAAGATTCTCAAAAGACTCGCCTGACGTTCTGAGGCAACATAAAATTATGATTAGGGATGTATGACATTTATGATTAGGCTTGTTTTGTATGACAAAATTACGACGTAACCAAGAAAATCTCAGCAATGCGTCAATTATATCTGTGCACTTTTGTTAAAAGAAACACTTTCGACTCAAGTCACTTTTTCCTGTTAGGCACGGAATTGTTTATTTTTCTCGAAATATTTAATCAATTAATTATTTATAGCAATCAGTTATATTTTTTTTAATTATAAGGAACCATCAATAAAATATGGAATTTCTCTCTCACATGGTATTTTAAAATTTGTATCTCATTTGTCACTCTAATTTTTATTATATGGTTAACAAAGTATCCCCATCAGTATTTTGATTATGAAAATTATGTTATTTTATGAACGGAATCGCACGCTGGGTTTTGTATGCTGGTATGACTAATCGAACCTCACAAAACTAAAACGCATAGCTGTCGTGAATTTTAAAGGTGTTTAAGCACATTAAAATGCTAATATATGTATATACAATGTTTATATGTATGCATAATATGTAAAAGTTTCCGTGAAGACTTAACATTTCTCAGAAACAATACACTTAATAACGTAGCCTTTCAAGAGTCATTGGCCAGCCTGCAATCGAAACATATGAACATCATTACTTGTATGCATACATATGTATGTGTCTTATACTAATTAGATGACTAGCGTGAAAATACCAAATTCTTCGTAATTTTAAATAGTATTCCCATTAACTTATTAAATGTAAATCAATATGTCGTGATAAGTAAAATATGAAATAATGATTGGGCAGCGCTGATATCGGTATCCGTATACAAATTATATTATTCCTGTTTGGAATAACATTTTTAAAAAGAACGTGCTTCCTTCGAAGACGGAGTAAAAACTAAACTTTATTTTTTAAATTCCCTTATTTATATCTTTACAATTGTTTACTTAAATCTACGTATTTCACAATCATTGTTTGGCATTGCATCAGCCTGGTCAAAGATATCAATTTCATTTTTAATTAATTTTTCTTACGCAGCAGCATAATGCTGAGCTGGCGGATTTGTAAGATGCAAAATATCTTTTCTCAATTATGTTTACATTTAGCATTGTAATGGGGTAAGTGGTCTGCCGTTAACTCCCCCTTCTCTAAAATGAATCGCCCTCGATTCAACGATTTCTTTTGATAGAATATTTATTTTATTTTGCAACTCAAAATATAATTTTTCTTGATTTCTTTGGAACTTTTCTTGTTTTTTCATTTGTATAAACAATATCAATTTGTGAACTGTATATGCTATTATTGCCAGTGACATGAAGGTCAATAATGACATTGATTTGGGATTTTCAATATACGAATTTCCAATTTTTTCTAAGAAATTTATGTTAGTGAACTTTAAAGTGTCGTCATTTGAGTTTACAAATTCAAGTATTTCATAATTTTTAAAATGATTTTGTTTTATAAATTTTACAATTTTTCCTGTGGGGTTTTCATATGTTTTGTTATCTATATTCACACTTGTATTAAAAGTTATTAAATATGTACCATTTATTACAATTTTATTAACTGTATGTTTTCCTGAAACTAATATAGCCCCATCTCTTATTTTATCTATTTGTTTATTATTTTCTTTGATTTTAGTGCAATTCGCTGGCTTTTTATTTAACAAATTTATAAAACATGTATTTTGTAATTTTTGCTTACAAAAAATATTACTTATTTCAATTTTACATTCTTCAATAGATATAAATGTGTTATTACATAATGCTACTTCATTCTCAATTATTAATTTCCCATCATTTTGTGATATTGGTCTGGTTTCAAATAACGTACAAATATTATTTATTTTGGGATATTTAATATACAATATAATTAGATCTGATTTTTGTATGATTTTAAATGTTGAAACGTCTAATAAGTCTGTCAAGGTTACTGCTTGTAATTCGTTCTGAATTATTTCTCTTGTTTCATCTGTATGAAGTATATGTGAGTTTAATATTCCTCCTTTTGCTAATGTAATAGTTTGCAAAATATTTTGTAATTCATATATTATCATTTTAATTCTCTGTTTGCGTATTATTCTTTCATGCGAAATTCCTGTGATACTGTTTACTAAATTCGTTAAACGTCGTATTTCATTAAATATTTCAGAATTTGTCGTTAGTTGTTTATTGCTATTTTCAATTAAATCATTAATTTTATTTGAAATAAAAATGTAGTCGTCATGGTCAGGTGTGCCTGCTATCCACTTCCATACTGTACCTATTTCATTAATTCCTCTCTTTTTTCTAGTTTTTTCCAATTGAATTAAAGAAGATTCTATAATTTGGAGTTCTGATTCTATTTCTAGAAAGTCCGATGTAGAATAAGAATGTTTTTCTTTTTCTTGTAAAAAATATAATTTTTCTTCATTATATAAAGTTTCATAATATGTTAAATTTGTAACATGGAAAATGTTTCCAAACGATTCGTATAGCAATGCTTGTTCATTCTGTATTAAAATATATTCGTCGTTTGAGTAATTGATTATGTCCGCCTGGATGAGAGTAATAAAAGGTATGAAAAAATACCCCAAGTACATTTCCTATAAAATAATATATAAAAAATTTTAACTTTTAATGTTATCCTTATGTATTATTCTGTTTCTGTTATTAATTACTACCTTATTTGCTAAGTTCTCTTTTACTTGTTGTCTCTTATATCTGGGCTTTAACTTATTTCTTTCACCTACAATTTTTTCATATATTACCTGACCAGAGTGGTATTCCTTATTTAATCTATTTTTGTTATGAATCGCAAGCATTTTCTTTTGCGCCTGCT
>JAYXIM010008322.1:0-22271 GCA_037575425.1 Anastrepha fraterculus | reverse complement strand
ACCGACAACCAGGCTCGATAAAAACGATTGGAGAGCGCCCATCTGCGGGCCGCTGTCCAAACCATTACCTGCGCGGGTACTGCCTCCTGATGGCCAATCGATGACTCAAATTCTCGTATGAACGGTCGGTGAAATAAATCAGAAGACACAAAGTTTGAAATTTGGCCACTTTCGGCCAAGCGAAGCAACTCCTTTGCTCTCTCAAGTCTGACTAGTTGCTGCTTTAGTGTGAAATCATGCACTAGATTTACATTTCTTTCGTTATTTGATTGGCACTTCGTCGGGTATTTCGCTCAAGTAGCTTCTTCACTTTTTGACCATTTCACTAGACGTTGCAGTGTTTTGATGACCAACTCCATGACGTTTAGCGATGCTACTGGTAGTAGTATCATTGTATCGAGTAGTGGTACGATAAACAAAAACTTTATTTACTTTAAGGTGCTCTAGCTCACGAACAATCGCTGATTGTGATTCTCCAGCCAAATATAATGCAATCGAACTATTACGTTTGAAATCCATTACTGATGTTCTTTTTTCGCATTTACTCTCTGCAAAATGCGTCCGCGCTCTTGTAAACAATACTCTGGACCTCACTAACAGACAGCTCATACACGGGCATCAGCTACGCGAGCGGTCTGAAGTTGGTTATACTTGGAGTACCGGACCCTGTAGGCTACATGACAGATACGGTGAAACCTTCCATCCAAGCCCACATCGCTTCTGACGTTGTGTATTAGTTATATGTGTGACCCGACATTGTCGTAATGGAACACTACATATTTCCCATTCGCCTATTCTGGATATTTCTGGTCGATGTTTACCATTAATATGATTCAACAGTTGAGAGTGGAGGCTCGAATTGGGTGTTTGGTTCGATGTGAGTAGCTCATAGTGGATAAAAAAACATCCCAAGGTCGGTCGTTAGCTCGGGCTTGACGGTTACTTGAACCGGCCTAGCAGATTTGATCACAAATCTGTTGTTCTCGGATGTGACTCAATTTTCATCAACAGTTGCTACATTCTTCAAAACTAAAACCTTCGTTAGAGGGAGACTTCTCGAAAATAGTAGTTTTATGGTGTAACTCGCAAAAATTTAACTGTAAGTATCCCTGGGCGTAGTTTTTCCTCACCAATTTTTCTCCAAAAAATTCACCTTCGTTAAAAAAAAGGGTTAATATGTTATTCTAGGTTAATGATTATTATTAAGAAAGCACACCATCTGGTGAATTATGCGAAGAAGTGCTGTGCAATATGCCTTCATTTAAGAAATAAAATAAAAAATAAAAAAAGTTTGTTGAATACTTAATCCCTTCTTCAATCAATTGGGTTATAATACACTTTTGCATAAATTCGTGTAACACTAGTATGTTGGCCTTCTTTTTGAGCCGAGTCTTAAAAAATGTATGGTTCTCAAAGGGCTCTCCGGCTAATCTGCAGTTTCCTGGCCATTTAAGAAGTGCTCATATGCCTGTCCCACCTTCCGATTTCCACAATTTTCTCGACATTTCAATGATTTTTGTCATTACTACCGTTCGTTGAGGCTACCGCATTGTTTCATTCAACACTGTATAATCAAATACATGCGAATATGATAATAAAGCCTCCAAATGCTGTTTTTATCCTTGCTTTCCACTTGCTTTCGCTTATTCTTCCTCTTCATTTGGTTTGAGTGTGACCTGATATGGCCCATATAGCCCACTAAAGACACCTACCAGAAAATGGTTAGAACTGTTTACTTGACCAGAAATATTTTGTTTGGCGTCCCTTTGCAAACTTTTTGTTTTCTTTCATATTTCGATTTTTTTTTTTTTTTTTTGCAAAACTGAAACCCACCCGTTTTTCGTTAGGCGAATGTAAATTCGTATATGCGCTGTGTGAAAGTTTCGAAAAAGGGTGCTTAACACGTTGTGTAGTAAAAATCTATCTTAGGAAAATTTTCAATTTTAATTTACAATAAATTTTAAAACAGGAAAAACCGAATTTCTTTGCTACAGAAAGTTGTGTGAAAGTTTCAATTACCAGCTTCTTGTGACAAGCGACAAGCAGCCATGACTCGCGCAATTTGAAAACTGCACAGCAGTGAAACAAAAAAAATTCAATCATATTGCGAAACCTTAGATTGAATTTTATTTATTTCTTTTCCCTAGGCTCAAAAAAGTTCTTTCTTCTTTCTTTTACTCTTAAAATTGCATATCATTCTCATTCATGCTTGCTTTCGCTAATTGTAAAAATACATTTTCGCATAAAGGCATAAAACTCTCACTTTTACACTCAGTACACAGATACATATGAATATAATATGAGATATATGTGTGCGGCAACACCCTCGCACTTAGCTTCGGACCCACTTTCGTAGTGGCCGATGAAATTTTATATAGGATGACTGATTAAAATTCCCATTTTAAGTGCCAAGCCATAAAATCAAAAGCGGATTTTTTTTCGTTTTTATCGATTATCATTTGCACATTTACGACAACAAGCCGTAGAATATTGTCGAAAGAAAAATAACGAAAATCAGAGTTAAATTCAAAGGCAAAAGCAAAGTATACGTAAACTGTGAATCAAGTGAAATGTGCAAATTGACCTAAATGATCAAAAATTGGGCTAACAGACATATTTACCTTACTTTATATTTCGATTTATGGACAGCAGAACAGCGCGCGACCACGTCACTAAGCACTTAACTATACTCACATAGATACACCCGCACACAGTCATACAAGCGTAGCAGTAAAAAATTTACTTTCGCAACTAAATTCTAGGTAGATAGATGTGAGAGCGCTACCGCTGGTATTGAGGATGGAAAAATGGCCGCAAAATAGTGTAAGTGGCCAGAAAGAAGCGTTTTTTTACCAAAGTGAAATCTGTCACACAATAAAATTTTTTAAAAGCTTTTTTCTCTTTGTTTGCCGAAGCATTGATCAGCTGCCGGACGGAATGGCTCATTTTCTTACACTATTTCAAAGCGATGGCGAGTTGAACGCACAAAACGCTCACGGCATCATGTTAATGACCTTAAAGTTATTAAAATAGTTTTGAATTTATAATTCCACTGTGAAAGTGAATGAATAATAATCATTGCAATGAGTAGGTTAGTCAAAGAAACAAGAAAAAGAAAACAAAGCAAAAAAAGTCCCAAATAGGTGTAAATAAAGTGGCTGCTCAGCACGTGGGATGTATTTCAAGTAGCTCTTGCAAACAGACCGTTGGTAAATAATAATTTCCTATTTGAATAACAGATTATAATAAATATATGTGTGTATTTACTTTATCTCTCTTAATGTTAGACAAATCAACAGGTTGCTACGATGAGTCAATGACTTTGCATATTTACATGCTAAATTCTTACTTACATACATTATAATGTATGATAGATATGAAATAGGAATTGTTAACGCCTTTGGCTAGCAGACATGCAAGAAGAAACCTAGACGCGGCCGTAAGCTTTGTTTGAAATACTGACCCACTGCTGGGTAACTGTAAAGCACGAGTTTGCTAAAAAAAAATAAGAGGTGACTTTTCAAATTTTGTTCTTCATTCTTTGTTTTCCGATTTCTTTAATACTGGTGGTATGTTAACATTAAGCCTCTTCTATTCGCACCTTCTATGCTTGCCATCTCGCTGCTCGACTAACTTGACGAAACATTTGCATGTGAAAGCAACAACAAAGTTATCGAACACGATTCGCCGCTAACGAGTATGGTTATATGTACCTCATTAAACTAGTATAACTCACAATCTTAGAAACAAATGTAATTTAAGGCAGCTGTATTAAAGATTTGCCAAGATATGTTCATTTATAAATGTTGCTTTATCTATTCACCGCTCGATAACGCTTGGCGAAAAGAAGAGGCCTCTTATCAACCAATTCGCTTCTTTTGCTTGCTTTTGACAGATTTAAAGATTGTACTTATTTTGGTCTGCTTGGCGATTGTTTCTCTTTGGAAGAAAAATGCATCAAAGATTCTGGATTTTTTTTTTACCAAAAGCAACGCAGTTTGTATGTCTCAGCCACAATATTCACCGAGCTTGGCTTGGAAGAGCTTAGGGTCTTAAAAGGTGAATATTAAAAGCGCATCAAGAACTAAAACAAAAATTCGCACAAGTGGCGGGCGACCTACGAGGTAAAATATTACTTTGGAAAGAACAAAATAAATATTG
This sequence comes from Anastrepha fraterculus, assembly GCA_037575425.1. Lineage (NCBI taxonomy): Eukaryota > Metazoa > Arthropoda > Insecta > Diptera > Tephritidae > Anastrepha > Anastrepha fraterculus. Next base: position 18,110 of record JAYXIM010008322.1, on the reverse strand, counting down.
ATAAATAATTCGGTAATTTTTCTACAAATATAGAAAGCCATTTTGGTAAGCTTATATAAACGTAAAATGTGCAGTGTGAAATATACATTTATATACTAAATATATGTAAGTATATGTGTAACTGGTAGTGCCGCATTCAGAACCACTGTGCACTTGTTTAAAGGATTAGGAGGCTACTGTAGCGGCAGAAAAAACGAGGTTTTTTTGGGTACGTTAGGGAAAAAGAAACTGATATCTGATGGCTGCCTGAGGCAAATGAACTTTGAAAGAAAACAAATTTTATACGCGAGACAAAAACATCGCTATATCATGCTTTAAGGCCCTACTCTAAAAGCCGAATGCCTAAATTTAAAATGGCGACCCTTATTTTCGGCTAAAGATGAACAAATGCGTTTTTAAAATTGCATTGCAAAACTACCTTCTGCTCAAATATGAACGAGACTGATTTAATAAAACACAAACGGTTAATTATTGTTCAATTTTTATTTTATCTCCTTCAAAGTAATCACCATTGGCGGCGATACACATATGCCAACGTTTTTTCCAATCATCATAGCATTTCTGTAAGGCCGATTTCGGTATGGATTTCAGTTCCTTCTTCGAATTCTCTTTTATGACTTCAATTGTCTCAAAATCTTTTCCACGGAGCGGCAACTTGAGCTTGGGAAACAGGAAAAAGTCACATGGAGCCATATCAGGCGAATACGGTGCTTGCGGAACGATATTAACATTATTTTTGTTCAAATAATCGCGAACAAGACATGATGTGTGAGCTGGTGCATTATCGTGATGCAAGAACCATGACTTGTTGTCCCACAATTCCTTCTTTTTAAGACGAATGTTCTCGCGCAAACGCTTTAAAACGTCTAAATAATATTCAGCGTTAACCGATCGGCCTTGCGGAAGGAACTCCGAGCGCACCACACCTTCGTAATCGAAAAAAACAGTCAGCATAACCTTAATTTTTGAGCGACTTTGGCGTGGTTTTTTTAGGTTTCGGCTCCTCCGGGGAGCGCCATTTCGATGATTGTTGGGCTGTTTCGACGTCATACTCATAAACCCAAGTCTCGTCACCAGTTATGATGTGCCGGATGTCCGTATCAGTCATGGCGAGCATTTCCTTAGCGACAGTTTTGCGTTGTGCTTTTTGAAGAAAATTGAACAATTTTGGAACAAGACGCGCGGACACTCGCCTCATGCCCAAGGCATAATGAATAACAAAATTTCAAACCAATTCTTTGTTCAACTTGAATTTCCATCGTTAAATTCGAAAAACACACTCGAGCTTGACTTATTTACAGTAGCACAGAAAACAAACTATGTGACATATCACGCTAAAGTTTGCCATGTAAGCTTATAACAGTCCTACCATCCAACAAAAAACTTATTTTTGCCATATGTCATCCGCGGTCCGTTTTATTGATAAAGTCTCGTACATATTTGAGCATAAGGTATTTTAGACTCATATATCTTTTTTTTCTTATCTTCATGTGCAGTGTGTCTTCGATGGAATTTGTTCTTTTTGGTTTTTTTTTTTTTGGTTTTTTATATATTATATAATTGATACTTTGCACAATTTTTTTTTTTTTCGATAATATCAGTAATCTTAAGATCATTTAAATATGAAAGATACTTTGTGAATTCATTGAAAGTTAGTTATTATTAATTAAAAATATTTAATATAGTATAATATCCAGTTTTCATAAATTAATAAAATTTGTTTTAAAAATATTTTTCCCCAAAAACTGATCTCAGATAAAAGAAGAGTTTATTCTTTCAAGCTCGGCATAAAGATGTTTAAAGATGTTATCAAAGGAATCAAAATAATGTGAACATTTGATCTCATTTCAATCATGACTCGTTTAATGTCAGAACAACGCGTCCCAATTGTGTAAATTTACTTAAAAACAAAAAAAAATTGTTTCCTGAAGTTTAGATCCCGATCATTGTCCACTGGAATACAGCTAATGTTATTACTTGTTTTATTTTTAAGTACAATGACAATTTTGAAATTTCCATACAAAAGGGTAAAAGTGCACTGATATGGTTAGTTCAGTCATAATTTACATTAACAGTAGCATTAAACGAACAGAAAGGAACAAGCACGAAACTTACTGAAAGTCGTTAATATTATATGTACTTTGGTTAAATAGATATGGTTTTTTAAAGCACTGCTTGTTAATTTATATTTTTCTTTTAAATTCACTTCACGCTTTCCCTAAAACCCAAAGTATTTCTTTTGACCCTTTTACAACTTTTAATATTTAAGCGCAACGAATGCAATTATTGATGATTTCAAAATCAATAATCAAAAAATAAGACAAATTACCAAGTAACATAAAGGAAATTAAAAAAATGACGAGACTCTTTTAACAGATAATTCGCTACGCATAATTTTTCTACCTTCTCAATATACTTACTTGTACTCATGCATTGCCAATTACTCGAAAATAAATCCTAAATAAGAAATGTATTGTTAAGAAAGCATAATAAAAGAAAGGAGAAGAAAATAATTGATGGCAGCCGTTTGTAAAAGTGTGCGGCTCATTATGCGGTCACTTGAAAGTGGATCAATTAAATTCAATTACTTGGAGGGCGCTTTTAACAAACAAGCAAACAATAACTTAAATGTAGTGGAAATAAACTATGCTTGAAAAGTTGTGAACAAAATCGCTGAAGTAAATAATAGAGAATGAGAGGAAATAAGCATACAACTGAGACGAAAAACTTGCAGAAACAAAAAAAAAAAACATAAAACAAATTAGCGACACCTTAACGCTGTTCAAATTCTTCATTACACCGGAACTTTCTGCGCCCGAAAAATAACAGTTGGGTGTGCACATTTCCAGATAGCCAAGTTCTGGCAGAGGAGATCGCTAACTGCTCCTGTGGACGCACCTCTGACACTCAGCTGAGCTGTTAAAGCCCGTGGACGTGACTTGCCTTAAGCAGTAAGATCAACTATGTTATGGCATATATGCCAGGAAGGCAGTGCCAGCTAGCAAATGAAATAGTGTTGCAAACATCACTTCATTTTGAAGCAGAAAGAGCAACAAACAAAAAATGGCAGCACAAAAAAATTACAAAAACCAAAAATACGAATAGTAAAAGTACTGGCACTTTGTTGACTAGAATACGAGTGCATAGCAAACACACCTAATTTAAGCCCGCCGGTTTCTCACTATCTCTCCTACTTTTAACTACTTTTGTCACCTTTCTTTGCGCCACTGCGCCAATTTTCCTCTGTGCTAACTGGCTTAAGTCACTTTACGTTAAACGGCAACGCACGCACGCATACCCACACACACACACATATGTTAGTATAAATATAGCACGCCTCTAACCAAAATATTCACTGCCTGTAACTTACCACATCAGGAAGTCAAGACATTCGACTTTCGTTGACTTTACGACGCTTTAAAATTCAGCACTCATCGTCGCGACGGCATTGAAAGATTGCATGTCGTGAATGTAATACTGGTTATGAACTCCTTATTTTTCTTTACACCCAGTTCACAGTGAGGCGGGGTGCTATGATTTTCATTAGTTTTTGTAGGCTAAGAGTGCTCCATTTTTGATTTCGGAAACAACTTTGATTAGCATTTATACAACTAAATAAATAGCAATAAATAAATGAAATGAAACAATGGAAATCAAATTTGTTTTACACTGCTTTGCTAAAGTTTTTATTTGCTAATTTTCGAATACAAATACAAATACATGTGTATGTTTCTTTTTAATCAAATTGTGGCCCACGTAGAGTTCTTACTGCTTATACAAATTTTTTGAAAGTGATCTGCTTATTTCTCTCGCTTGTATGCGATTCTTAAGAGTAGTTTGCGTTCATCTTATGATATTACAATCCCTGCAAGACAATTCAGTATCAAATAAAAGCTTATATTGGGTAGTCGAAAAAGTCTTTTCGTATTTCTAATCAAACTTCAAAACAATTTTTTTTATATTTATAATTAACTTTATTAAACCAAATATGTACCATTTTGGTCGACCACCTTTTTTCATTGTTCTTCTAGAGACATTATTCCATCAGTGTAAAACTTTTGTGGTTTCTCGGCGAAAAACTGCGACAAGTAATTTTCACAGGCTTCTCTTGAAGCCGACTTTACTCCATTAAGGGAGTTCTGCATTGACCGAAACAAATGGTTGTCCGATGGTGCAAGGTCAGGGCTATATGGTGGATGCATCAAAACTTCCCAGCCGAGCTCTCCCAATTTTTGCCGAGTCATCAAAGATGTGTGTGGCCTAGCGTTGTCCTGATGGAAGACGACGCCCTTTCTGCTGATCAGTTCTGGCCGTTTTTTTTCGATTGCTTGATTCAGTCTCATCAGTTGTTGACAGTAAAGTGTAGAATCAATCGTTCGAGCAGCCTGGAGCAGCTCATAGTGGATGATTCCTTTCCAATCCCACCACACACACAGCATAAGCTTTCGAGGCGTCAATCCTCCTTTGCGACCATTTGTTGAGCTTCTATATTCTCCGTTTAAGATTTTACAGGCTTCGGGAACATTGCGCGGATATTGGAACAAGACGTGATAAACATCTTCTTCCCTCCGTGCCGATTGCGCAGATTGGGAACTATCATGGCCAAATCTATGGAGCTATTTTCGAAATACTCCGTGCCCTGAAAGGAATTGAGTTAGGTATAAAAAGAAAGCTGATAACCACAAGGTGCAGTATTTGGAGAGTATGGTGGATGCGGCATTAGCTCCCATTCGAGCTCGTTCAGCTTGCCTAATGTTTGCCTGGCAGTATTTGGAGAGTATGGTGGATGCGGCATTAGCTCCCATTCGAGCTCGTTCAGCTTGCCTAATGTTTGCCTTGTGGTATAAGATCTTGCGTTGTCGTGGTGAAACAAAACTTTGCGTCTATTCACTAAAGACGGTCGATTTTTTTTAAGTGCCTCATTCAGGTTTGATAGCTGATGGGAATAATAATCAGCAGTTATCGTCTGGTTTGGTTCCAAAAGTTTGTAATAAACAATACCGGTCATTTTGATCGGTCATAAAAATATCATGAATACTTTTTGTATATTCTTGAAATATTCTTTTTGAATATGGAAAATTCCCGGAATTCAAAGATTTTGCGTTTTCCATATATTATGCGAAAATTTGTATAACTGTAATATGATATATACAGTTATACTAAATCCGTAATATGAATACAATTTCTACAGTCAGTCTGTAACCCCTATACTGATAAGTTATCATAAATCGTAGCATATAAACATTTCAATTTAGTATTCTTACTTACCGTGTATAGTATAATCTCACATTATTCTTGCATACATTGTAAGTGGTTTCTGATTGAATATTTTTTTCATTATTAGAAAGGGAAATAAAATTATGGTTTTGAGTTAGAAGTTATTACCCTGAAAATGGCGTCACATTCGAAAAAAACAAAATTTCTTGAAGATATAACAAATATATGCGAAGACATATCCGAAGTTGTCTGCAAATCAACAAATATTTCAGCGGTCCAGTTTGATAAAGAGAAAGTCTATGTATCCAGTGATAGTGAAGAGGAGAACATACTCAAGGTATGTAAAAGAAAAAGTGTAAGATTTCCGTCCTATTCCGATGAGAGTGAAGATCAGCAAACTGAAATTGCTAATGGAACTATTTGGAATGAAATCAAAGCTGGATCCTATCCAGGGAGAAAGCCAAAACATACCATTTTCAAACAAAAAGTAGGACCTACAGGATATGCAAAAAAAAATTGTAAAGAATGTTGTGAGTAGTGCTTTCTCATTACTAATTAATCGTGATATTATTCATACTGATGCTGACAGTGATTGCATTTTCGAACAGTTTCATAAGATGAATACAATATCCGGTCATATTCGCATCGAACAGTCACATTTGGCTAGTCTTTTAGAGCCATCTCTAGGGCATTCTCCATGTCGCAGTTACTACATTCGCATTTGGGAACCAGTTTTGGGCCAGTTCTTCACTCACCGGTATACTATTCGTGAACAGAACTTCATTTCTGCAGCACACAGCTGAGATGCATGCATTCACTCTCTGTTGAATTGCCAACGGAAAGTCATGCAACAATTTCATGCCTTTATACCTTTTTTATTATAATCTGGTAGATAATATCATGGCATTTATTTCTTGAGTATGATATCCGGCATACCTGCCGTGGCTACGAGCTATACTACTTTTTCCAATAAATCTAAAGGAGCGCAATCAACAAGAATGCAATCATTTGGCTTCAATTCTTGTATGGGCTGTATTTTACAGGAACCTAAGCCAAGCTCCTTAGGTAAAATTTTCCACTTAGTTGAAAGACAAAGACCAACAAGTTGGAAACGACGTCGTCTTCTTAACGACTTCACGGTATGAATCTTCGTGAACAGTGTTTATTTTCTGCAGCAAGTAATGGTTCCGCAATTTTGAAGCCCTGTTCTGACGTTAAACAATATAGAATATGACTCTATCATACGCGTTCTGACCAGAAATGTCCATTCTGTCATTCTTCAGCTATCACATCGTAGCTTCTATACGCTACTAAATAGTCACTCATGTAGATAAAAAAACACCCCATAGGAAACTTTAGGCACGGAACATTAAATATAACCGTATAGTGATTAAATCTGTTTTAATGCCTCGCAAATATTTAGTATAGCAAATAAAAATATTTGTATTATTTATTTTTCATTAATTCGACTTCACCCAGCACCAGGCTGTGCTTAGTCGGCCACGAAAAATAACATTACGAAGATTTCTTTTTAAAGTGGCAGGGAAAATGAGAGACTATAATCGTCAATTTTCTACGACAAATTGAATTAATTTCTTCTCAAACTAGTGCCCATATCATCACTTTTGTAGCCACTGCTTACTCGAACATTCCTATAACAACTCTTCAGATTATGCAGCAGTTTCGTGACCCAGTTTTTGTTTATAAATACAAACATGAATGCAATTACTTACATATTTACGTGTCAACAAAGAATATTTTTAGTATGTAAATTAAAGCTATTAGTATGTTAGCGCAATGGCTTAAGAAACATGTCGCTATCTCCGCTGACGCTGATAAAATCGAAGCTGGGTCTGATACACCACAGCCGCAACAACAATATGAAAAAAACTTGTTTGGCCGAATTTTTTCTGACATTGTCATTTCGAATGACCAGCCATGAATATGCCAGTGACAGCGACAACATCGGCGCCACCGGCTTCACCTTTCAATCGCAACAACAGCTATGTTAACTGCTACCGCTTACATATGTATGCTGCAAGTAAATATACATTTTCATTGTCATTGCCATGGTACAGCTAAGAAATATTTCTTCACTGCCAACTTTCGACAATTTCATTATCATCTGTCTGTTAATCTGTCATCATCATCATCGTCATCGTCAATACTTTTGCATTCAGCATTCCATAGCATGCATTCATAGGCGAGTATCTATTGCAATTATTGGCTTTTTAGAAAATTGGTGAGATATTTTTCAAGAATTGCAAGGACTACATAATATATAATTAATAATATGTAATATATTGTTATATGTAAGAGTGATATAAACTCAGAAAAACATTTTGTTGGATAAGTATGCAGTCATTTCTGGCTCCATTGGCCCTTATTTTACGATTATGGCGATATTAGTCTCATTGGACAACATGTCTTTACTTTTACTTAGGAAGGCATAGTACTATAAATTGAAAACTTTGAGCTACACAACTACGAACTTAGTGAACAAAATGATGTTGGCTCTAATGCCAACAAGTGCCACAATAGATACCATAAGGATAAGTCTGTCTAATGAAGACTACAAGGAATACATTTTTTGAAGAAAACCAAAGTTGGCCATTCACATAGAGCTTATGGCGACATCTCGTTGTCGACATGGTCTCTTCGTAGCGACTCACATTCGGTAAGATGCGAACCTAATCAATTATGACCAGTGAATTAACTTTCAAACAACCTTAAGTCGGCTTTAGCATGAGGAACAACTCTCAAGCACTTACCACTTTCATGTAAATTATGCTTCAGAATATGAAAAATTGATAACTGGAGTCTCTTTGGGAAGAAAGAGTTTCTATTTATTTATTAATGTAATTAAAATTAAAATGACCAAAAAATGATTATTTTACAATGAGCCAAGAATTTACGGCTCAAATCAGAAGAAAATATGTCGTTAGCTTGCCTACAAGGGAACAATGGAGAGATCCAGACGATCTCTTGGGGAACTTGGTAAAAAAATTTTACATCGACGGCTCTAGACTGAAAATGGTACTGTAGTTGGATGGCATTTGTAACTGCAGAAGCTTTACTTTAAAATTTTTAATAAAATAATTCATACTTCAGAATATAACAAATATGCTTAGTTTTGCCATAAATTCTGTGACAAATTTCACAATGAATATGGCCAGAAAAAATTCGAAGAGAAAAGTTTCATTAGTTTTGCTTTTGTTCATATGCATTGTCCACTCAGAAATTATACTCAGTTTTGTGGAAAATTTCGCTTGTTAACAATGGAGTAGGGAGCTAAGGAAAATCGCATTGCAGTGATTGCATTAAAAAAGTGTGGTAAAAGTGCAAGTGAGATTTACTAATAGTTGCTGAAAAATCTTACTGAAGTGGCAGACAGAAAAAGAAGTGGTCGTCCTCGTGTGGTTCGTACCAGTGCAGCCATAAAAGCCATTCGAGAAAAAATTCGAAGAAATTCCCTTAGGAAGCAGAAAATCATGTCAACTGTGCATCTTTTCACAACGCGCTTGAAGAAAACTAGACTCGACGGATGAAAGCAGCTACTTCGGTGGCACGCGGTCAACGGCCATGAAAATATTTTTTTCACAGATGAGAAAAGTTTCACTGTTGAAGAGGCTTGTAATAAGTAAATTGACAAAATCTATGTTAAAACTTCTAAAGAGGTAAACATTTTCTTCCGAGGGTCCAGTCACCAAGGCGAAACCACCATCCAGCCTCCAGGGCGTAGTCACCATCCGGTTTGGTTTGGAGTGTCGTGTAAAGGCTCACATCTCTTAATTTCTGCGAAGAAGGGGTTAAGTTCGGGACAAAAGTGCGCCAGGAGGATGTCTTAGAAGCCGTGGGGAAGTTGAGCAATTGAATCTTTTAGCGAGATTCTGCTCCAGCCCATAAAGCAATGCCACTCAACAGTGGCTAAAAAGCAATACTCCTGGATTCATAGCCGCAGAAGATTGCTCGTCTGGAAGTTCAGATTTGGATCCATTGGATTACAATATGTGGTCAAAATTGGATAACATAGCATGTCGAAGACCTCACAGAAATTTGGAGAGTCTCAACCATTCTTTGGTTCGAGCAGCGACGCCAATATCCATGGAAACCGTGCGTACTACAAAGCTGAAGACTTGTGTAAAAGCAAATTGTGACCAGTTCTAATTAAAATTTTAAACTATATTTTTTTTTAATATTTACATGATTAAATAAAAATATTTTTATTAAAAAAAGTATTATAATTTCATATCTATAACGGACTTAACTTGTAACAGTACTTATGGCAGGACTAAGTATTTATTTACCAGAAGCACCTCAGAACAACTCATTTTGTTTTTCGTTTACAAATTTCACAAATAGACCAGGCAGATGACACTAATGTAGTAAACTAACTACGTACGGATATATAAATTATGAGCGAGCTCAAACATGCAGCAGATCAATTGCAAGAGAATGCAGCTAAGGAAATAATCAAAATTCTGAAAAAAGTTCTTTATTGGTGAATTGTCAAAATAATTGTTTTCAAACCACCGTAATAGAAAATAGCAGCCGCTTGCTTTTTCCTTCGACTAAACAAGTTTTTTTTTAAGGGCGCTTTTGTACTTGCAATTTTTATTGTAAAAAAATTTTTTTTGGATAATGCATGGGTATAGTTAGGAAGGACTGAACTCTTTTTCAATGTATTGATGTTTGCAAAAACAGCGCGTTTAATTTTAAAATTAAAAACAATTGTTAGAAAATTGTTAACAAAAACAAATTTTGAGTATACAGTTAAAGTTTTAAGCCAATCTGGAAATATTTGTTCAAGTTATTAGCGTGGTTGACTTGAAGTCTGTAGTTTCGAGGAGAAAGCGTTTCAAATTGTCGATCTTAGGGCACCTTTCAAGTAAAAAAAAATTTCATAAAAAATACAATTTTCATTTCTGAAATATTATATATACATACATTTACATTTACATCTACATACATACATATATACTGCATTTGGTTGGTCTCTGCCACAAAGTTTACAAATTTTTCTAGTTTGCTCAGATTAACTAGTTTTTTTATCTATTGGCATAGCTTAGTCAGACAAATTTTTCGAAATATTTATGAATAAATAAACAACTTTCTTCTTTCGCCATAAAAAACATATTTTGGCTAATATATTCTATGCTTAGTAATTTTATTTGTTTATGTGGGTTTCTCTTTTCTTCTGGTTCACCAAAAATATTTAATAATTATAACTGAAGGCATTGCATCAAAAATGATTTATCGAACGTAAACAAAAGAAAAATGCGAAATCACTTTAATCGGTTGGTATCGTAAACGGAAACAGAAAAACAAACTTAGCACAGAATATAAGGTTATAAGCATAAGTGGAGTAATACGTTTATATTTATGCAGATATTTAATAAAAGACAAAACAAAATTAGAGAAAACTACGCGCTTGGATATACAATATATATAAGTCCTACAAATATGTCACTGCTTGTTCATACGAATTTATACAGTAATTTTTATTGTTTTTGTTTTTTCTTTTTTAAGAAATTTATCACAAGTGCCCATAAACTAATAATTGAATGAAATCCGTAATTTCCGTGCATCATCATGGACAACATAATTACGAGCATGACTTGTTCGAAGGGAAATATATACAATGAAAGTAAAAAATTACAGAAACAAAAATATCGTTAAGCAAAAGTAAAAATTGCAAGTCAATAAATAGTGAGTGGCATAAACATTTTTCTGTTTTTTTTTTTTTTGCTTTTTTGTATCTTTTCATTTGATTTGCGAAAGTAAAAACAATTGTTTACAGCATGAATCCACTAGCCACTAGCTCCACAACAAAAAATGTAAAAATAATAAAAATTTATTTGGAATAAAATAATGAAAGCAAACAAGCAAGCAAACATATGGGTTTTTTGCGGTGAAAATTCAGGCTCCAAGCTGCTGGGCGATACCAAGTACTACATATTTACATATAAAGTCGAACTTCGATAACTCGAACTATGACATGCCACAAAAAAAAAATCGAGCTATCAAGATTTCGAGTTATCAAATATAATATACATATGTACATACATACATAAAAATCCATAAACAAAATAAAACCTGATGGAAAAATAAAACAATCCATAAAACTCAAGGGTTAGCAAACAATTTTATTGATAAAACAGTACATGCTTCAAATTATATATAGTTGCTATATAATTTTGTATGTGTATATTTTAAAATTATATACATATACATAACTAAGAACATTGTATGAATAGATGTACATATAGCTTTCATTCGTTTAAACTAAAAAAGTCAGTTATTTGGGATTGACGAGAGGATTTTTTATTATGATCTTCAAAAAAAGCTTCAATATTTTTTAAACCATTGTACAGAGAATCGGTTGTATGTTCATTGGTTTTTAAATATGACCGCAAAATCTTGTACGAATTTGCAACTAGCTCGATTGAAACTGGTTGCAGCATAGGTATCATCTTGGAAATCATCTTCTATGTATATCACTTTCGCTATCATGCTCAAATTCGGACTTAGATCCCAATAGCTCCACAATATCTTCATCTGTGGGAAACTCTGAAGTAACAATATCGTCATCCACATGCATAAAATCATTAAAGGTGACACCTTCTGTACCTTTGATATTTTGCCAAGCTTCATATTCATTCTGCTGTTGAAGTTCTTCCTTACTCCTTTCTTTTATGCGTTCGCTTATGAAAACCAAAGGAATGTCATCTTCTTCCTCCCATTCAGAATATTGACCGAAGCCGGCTTTTCTAAAACAATTAGAGATGGTTTCAGGCTTAACATCGATATTCCATGCATTAGTTATTTCATCAACACAGTCCATTAATGTAATGTTACGATTTTTGTTTACTTCAAAGCATTTTATAGTATTTTTTAAAATTCTGCGACGATAATGACATTTTAAATTTTGTATGACACCTTGATCGAGTGGTTGTAATTTTGATGTCATATTCGGGGGAAAAAATGCAAGTTTGATAAACTTTAATCTCTGTTGGATGTCTTTAGGATGGGCTGGGCAGTTGTCAATAAGAAGTATAATATTTCTTCCGGCTTTTCCAAATTGTTTGTCTAAGTTAAGAAGCCATTCTTCAAAAAAGGCTCCCGTCATCCACGCCTTTGAATTTGCTTTATAGTCGAGAGGTAACCATTTAACACCTCTAAAACAGCGGGGTTGATTACTTTTACCTATGAAGAGTAATTTCAATTTTTCTGATCCATCCATGTTTGCGGCAATCATCAACGTAACTCTCTGTTTACTGTACTTTCCTACATGGCATTTCTGGTTTTTAAAAGTTAAGTTGTTATCTGGAAGACATTTAAAGAATAAGCCCGTCTCGTCTGCATTGAATACGTCCCGTGTTTGATAATCTTCTAATAAATGAGGTAAAACATCACGTTCCATTTCATACAGTCTTCTTCGCTTACATGATTACTCTCACCACACGCCTTTTTATGACATATACCAGATCTTAGAAAAAAAAAATAACTTTAGGTGCCAGCTTGCACATTTATTTTTTGAATGTACATACCTACCTTCGTTTCCAATTATCGAGCCAACCAGTGCTAGCCTTGAAATTCGGTTGTTCTAATTTTTGACTAAATTCCAATGCTTTTTCTTTAAGTAATTCTCCGGATATAGGCAAATTCCGTGTTCTTGCCGATTTAAACCATTCTAAAACTGCTTTGTCCACATTTACGTATGTTGGCTTTTTTAGTCTCGTTGAACTCCCACTTGCACCACCACTTTCGATTGCAGTAATAACCGTTTGTTTATTTTTTAAAATAGCTAACACTGTATTTGCCGGAATAGCATACTTTACAGCTACATCTTTTTTTCGCGCATTCATTTCTACTTCCTTTATTAGTTTAAATTTTTCATCAATAGATAAAGTTTTTAAACAACGTTTTGATGGCATATCAACAGAGTTTATTTTCGCGTAAGAACTACTAATAAAATACCTGTGGGCTTAAACAGTGCAGCGACCCAACTGCTGACATCTGTTTGCTATAAAATAAGCAACACGTAATAAGGAGATTCCCCCGGAAATTCGACTTATCAAAGCTGGCGCCAAATATTCTGTTCGAGTTATCAAGATATTCGAGTAATAGAAGTTCGAGTTATCAAGTAAAAATTACACACAATTCTCACTCTAAACGCCATTGCCAAGCAATTTGATTCGAGACATCAAATATTCGAGATATCGAAGTTCGACTTATTGGGGTTCGACTGTATATACATACATAATTGCATAAAAGCATTAGTAGATGTTGTCCCTGCTTCTTTCACACCTCTATATCTGCTACATCTTCTTCTTCCTCTCGTTTTTGTTGGATACTTAGGCTTTTGAGAGCTAACGTGTCGGCCATCTTCTAGTCATCCCGTTACTTCCTTTCATTTTTGCCAATTTTTGGACAACTGTTACAGTTGTTGCTTGTTGCCACACAAAAATGTGGGTCAACTAAATTGGCTCATGAGTTGGTCTACCTGTTTGCTCATTCACAATTTTCTGTTTTTTTTACTATTTTTTCACTTTTTTCACTACATTTTGATCCAGCTACCGGCCTGGTTTCTGTTGCTTTTGTCTTTTTATTTCGCTTTAAACTCACACTCTTTAATGCTTCTTGATTGCGTGTAATTTGTTGCGGCTTTGTGATTCGCGATTATTTTTTTCAACCGGTATTTTACTTTCTGAAGTGTACCTATTCGTTCTTTTCAAGCATATTTGGTTTGTCCGATTTAATTGGTTAATTGTATACATTTAAAGCGCTATGCGGCGTTCGCTTGCGATGCATTTTTTTTGGTTATTTCTTATGCTGATATAAATTTTTTTCAAAGGTAAAATAATCTGCAAAGTCATAGTAAGCTAAGCACATAGTGTTGAAAGTAATGTCTATATTTTGTTGATTTATTCACATTTTTTCTCTCTTTTTCAGTTAGGTGTGAACAACATACATATATGGATTTATAAGCCAACGTCTCCTAAATAATGTTGGAATAGGTAATTTTCATTATTTACGTATTCCACCCCATACTGCAAACATCATTTACTATACATCATTTATATCATCAACATCCATGAATGTTACTATAATTTGATTTTCCCAAATTAATAAAAATGGTAACCAATATACTTAGGTACTTACATATATTAAGGGTTTTTTAATAAGAGAAGTTATTTTGATATTTAAAGAAAAACGCTATTTTTAATATAAATGGTCGGATGTTTATTTCATTATAAAGAGGAAGGTATGTTGTTAATAGTGGAAAATAGCATCGGGCAAATGACCACCACGAGCACGCTTACAGGACAATATCCTTTTCATGAAATTTTCCATAACCGAATTGCAAAGTGGCTGCTCTATGTCCTCGATAGCCTCACGAATTCCATATTTGAGGTCTTGAATCGACCCTGGGCTGTTGGCGTGGACCTTCTCTTTCACGTGGCCCCAAAGAAAAGAGTCACAAGGTGTTAACTCGCAAGATCCCGCTGGCCAATTGTGATCACATCTTCGAGATATAACACGGTCCGGAAACTTTTCCCGTAAAAGATGAATGGTTTCGTTGCTTGTTTGGCACGTAACGCCGTCTTGTTGAACATAAACGTTGTCCAGATCAATACCATCCAATTCCGGCTATAAAAAAATCGTTAATCATCTCTCGATAGCGCAATCCATTCACCTGTAACACATTTTATTGGAAAACCCTTTACTTTTCAAAGTTTTTAATTCCTTATTCGAATGTTTATTAACGCTCTCAGAACTTCTTCTGAGAATTAGAAAATGGGTCGCCGGAATAGGAAAAAGTCAATCGGCGCCGTGTTTGGTAAATACAGAGCTCACAGAATTATATTTGCTTTGCGTTGCTTTTGATCAACTAGTTAATCGTGTACAAGAAAAGTTGTGTGAGCCTGGGCATTGAAGTAATAAAGAAATCATGAGATATTTTTGTATAATTTAGGCCTTTTACAAGTTACATTCGCCCTTAATTGCATAAAAGCAAAAATCGTGGATAACTTGGTCGATTAACAATGATCATCATAGCCTATAACTGGCCCCTAGTGTCCAAGGGAGTGTGTGTTCTACTATTTGGCAAGCATTAGTAGATTGCATCCACTGATTTGCAATACTCATACATCTCAAAGAAGCGAGGAACCCAGTATTAAATCAGCTTATTCGCGATCTACGAAATGGTGGTCCATGGTGCATTTAACCATATATTTGCTACAAGTTAGGCATACTTTACTAAACCAGATCTATTAAATAACTCAAAAACACAATTAACATAGTTTTGTGGAGCAGAAAGAGTTATATCGAATGAATACTTGCACTTTGCCAAACAGCAAGCAAATCGTTCCAAATTTAAAAGAAAATATAAAAACGCTATGAATTTATTCCCCAACGCAATATTTTTGCAGTATGAGATGACATATATTCTAGTCTGGAATCCATACTTGGGAGATTTTACTGACAGTCAGTAATATTCCCGCTGAATGAGCAAAGCATGATGTAAATGCCTTCGACATCATTGCAATGTCTGAATAGTTGAGAGAGAGCAAGTAGACTGATGAAGTCTGTAGTTTCTTAAATAATCTATTATTTTTTTCTGATTTTCAAAAATCTATTTTTCATTTCCAGCGAAATTCTTAATGAATAATTCTAACAAAGTAACGAAGTAAAGTAAATTAATAATTTATATTTTGTAAAAGCGCTACAACATCAAATTGATTTGTCTTTTTATGATAGTTGGGAGAAGGATGGATGTGTCACACGTTGAGTGATGATATAACAGATACTCGTATATACTGTGGGCAAAAAGTAAGGTGAATTTGGTTGTAAAATGAAAAATCTTTATTTATTCTTGTAAATCAATTTCATCCCCTTCAAAATAATCCCCTCTCGATGAAATACACTTATGCCAACGACTTTTCCAATCCCCGAAACATGCCAAATAGTCTATTTCCGATATAGCCATCAGCACCTTCTTCGATTCAGCTTTTATCTCCTCAATCGACTTGAAACGCGTTCCCCGGAGTGGTCTCTTGAGTTTTGGGAATAGCCAGAAGTCACACGGAGCCAAATCAGGCGAATACGGTGGTTGCGGAACGATATGCGTGGAATTTTTGGCGAAATGGTCACGAAGAACGAGTGCAGTGTGAGACGGTGCATTATCGTGATGCAAAAACCAAGATTTGTTGGCCCATAATTCTGGTATTTTTAGACGAATTGCTTCACGTAAACGGCGCATAACGCTCAAATAATATTCCTTATTAACAGTTTGGCCAGGTGGAAGGAATTCATAGTGCACCACACCACGAAAATCGAAAAAAACTGTCATCATGATCTTTATTTTTGAACGACTTTGACGTGCTCTTTTCGGTCTGGCCTCGCCTTTAGCACGATATTCGCTTGATTGGTCGGTTGTTTCAGGGTCGTAAGCATAAATTCAAGTCTCATCTCCCGTAATGATGCATTTGAGCTTGTCCTGATAGTCTGAAAGAATTGTTTCACACACATCAACGCGACGACTTTTTTCCAAGAAATTGAGAGTTTTCGGTACCAAACAAGATTTAACTTTTCGTAGGCCCAAATGGTCTTTCAAAATGGTTTTCACAAATCCTTCTGATATTCCGATCATATCAATAAGGTCTTTAACAGTCAGCCGACGTTTTTGAGCACTAACTTCTTCACTTTATTGACGTGTTGGTCATCTGTTAGCGTCGATGGTCGTCTGGAGCGCTCCAAGTCATCAACACGTTCTCGACCCTCTTTGAAGTCTTTGTACCACTTACAAACATTTTTCTTCGACATGGTTAAATCACCAAATGCCTTCTGCAACATGCTAAACGTTTCCGCGGCCGAAATTTCATTCCGCAAACAAAATTTGATGGCACTTCTCTGCTCAATCAAATCAGACATTGTAAAAATCGAAAAATCCACTCCTGGTCGTTTGGTAACCACAAGCATAAATATATTACTGATAATGGCATTCACATGAAAGTTGGCCCAGATGTTATTAACAGTGCTGCCAACTCAGGAAAAAATTAACTAGAGCCAAGTTTTAATCCCGCGAAGTTTGACAAATAAATTCACCTTACTTGCATTCACCCTTTGTTGAGTTTTTGGCCGAGCTGCTCCTCCTATTTGTAGTATGCATCTTGATATTGTCCCCCCAAAATGGTGTGACCTACAGTTTTACATATGTCGCCTCCATACGGCAGATGATTTTTTATGAGAAACTTTTTCTGACAGCAGAAATATACTCGGACGTTTGCCATTGCCTGTCGAGAGGCGACCACTATAAGAAACATCTTTTTCTATCCTTTGGTGTTTCATGACTGATAAGCGATATAAGCCAAGTGGGTAATATGGATTAAAATTAGTTATTTACCAGCCAGTACCGCTAATTTTAGCTACGGGAAATTAACTGATGACAATATAATATCACTGCAATTGCAAAGAAAGAAAATTTCCTGTTATCTGCTCTTTCTGAAGTATATACTATCCCTAATTGCTCTGAGTAAATTAGCACATTCTCTTCAGCTTCTCTTACCTTCCACTTGCTCGAATAACTACACAATGGTTTACACACTTCAGGTTACTTTCCTACTTGAATCCACTTCCTTCTCGTCTCCATCTAATTTTTCCAAACCAATTCTAATCGCAAGTTAAGTAGCGCATTAAACATCATGGCTGCAGCATTTAACGACAGAATTCAAGACATCAACAGCCAACTCAACAAACTGCCAGCGGTCAATAGACAACTGAAACTGCGCGAATGAGTAGAGTTAAAATACACAAAAAAATAAACAAAATCATTTCAAAAAACTTAAAAATAATAATACATATTTTCAAATGAAGAAGTTTTGAAAGTT